>JAMFLL010001145.1:0-19499 GCA_027475725.1 Pythium rhizo-oryzae | reverse complement strand
CGAGGTCAGTGGGCGGCGACGCGCGCTGCAGAAGCCGGAGCCGCACGAGAAGCGAAAGCTGCACAGAACAGAAGCCATCACACACACGATATCGTCAGCTTCCCGTTCCGCTCTGGCGGTCTCACACCACGTCGCGGTGGCGAGCACACCCACAACGTATGTATATCATCCCTAATGGACTCACGTGTGTGAATATATCCGCTCGCGTTCGCGTGGATCGGTCGCTGTGTTGCCCGTCGCGGTCGCGGACCGCGCGTTTACGTGATGATGATGATGATAGAATCCGAGTCTATTGAGCGCAATAGGTGTACTCTAGTAACTCATGGGACAGCCCTGCGCACCGCCACCCTACATCTAAAACTTGGACCCCTGGTCTGGTACTGGGACTGCTTGACTTCGTTGGACTTCTTGCTGGACAGGCTTAGAAGACACGGCGACTGGAAACTGGAGAATCGCACCTTGAAACCTCGGACCGGAGGCGAAAGGAGACCAAGCCACAGACGTCGGGTGACACTCATCCGAAGGTGAGCAGTGGCTGGGCTGCCCCTGCAAGGGACAAACAAACGGGACGAGGGGGGGGGGGGGGTGCTGGAAAGCACGCCGAGGTGCCGGGAGATTCGACGTCTCCACGGCGGTGGGGTTACGCACTGGGCACGCTGGTGGCCGTGAGGCCGGTTCGCCGGAGGACTTGACGTCGCGCGCGCGTTTTCGTACCCGTTGCTCAGGACAAGGGGAGGGAGGGACACGGGGAATGGTTCTATTAAAGCGGCTCTGAAGATGGATCGCCCCTTGCTATCATACACCTCCGCATGAATAAATAAGACGACAACGTTCGTTGCCACTGTCTCATCTACTGAGACATCTCTTACTACTGGTATATCGCATTGTTCGTTGACCACCATCTCATCAACTGAGACATCTCCACACACAAGATGGCTTCGAATGTGGAGCCATTGCTGAAGTGACCCATTGAGACTTGATTAAAGTATCCATTTGGGTTCCATTTGGGTTCCATTTGGGTTCAAAAATAGTTAGATCGGGGAACGAGGTGGGGAGGGGGCACTCGAGTGCGCGGTACCCTGCCGCGGACGCAGTCGACCTGGTTGATCATGGCGACGCGTCGCTTTGGTCGCTGAGGCACTCGCGGCACCACCACCACAATCACAAGAGCAAGCCGCCAAGGCCAAGCTGTGGGAGATCCAGATGGACCCGCTGCTCCAGCCTCTCATGACTAACAACGGCCTGCAAAGTGACAACAACATCAAAGTCCGCAACATTGCCAGCCGTCGGTCGGTCGACACCGCCGATTTGATCTCGTCGTGCCTCACGGACACGACGGCGCTGCAGTCGCTGCTGTGCGACGAGGAGCTCCACGCAGACGCGCCGAAGCCTCTCAAGACCAAGAAGAAGGTGCTCGCGACTCGTGTGGGCGACATGGTGCCCGTCATGGCCGCGTGGAGCGACCGGGCGAGCGGCAGCCTAAGTTTGAGCAGCAGCCTCAAGTCGCTCGTGGTCGGCGACGGCTGCAGTGACCCCGCCAAGATTAAGGCCGCAAGCGTGTTGACCAAGCATGAGGTGAGGGAGTGCGTGGGCGCCGACAGTATGTTCAAACGCAAACAGCTCTCGGTGGACACCACGAGTGTACGGTACGCAGACGCCCTCTCGTCGCCGACCGTGACCATAACACCGTCGTCGTCGTCAGCATCACCACTGGGCAGCGGCGCGGCCTCGCCCGTACAGGAGCCCATGCCCGACAAACTCACGAGCCTCGAGGACGTGATCTCGTCGCTCTTCCCGAGCACACTAACCAAGACCAAGAGCCGCAAGAAGAACTCGGTCTGTGCCAACTGCAACGGCAACCACATCACGATCGACTGTCCACTGCTGGAGAACTCGCTGAGCGGTGGCGGCGCGAACGGTGGCATTGGCGCTGCGAGCGGAGTCGCTGCCAGTGGCGGTGTCGACACGGTGCTACGCAAGTGCTTCACGACCATCCACAACGACAACCTCTCCAACAGCACGCACGCGTTCCTGGGCGACGAAGTCAGCGTGCGCGGCGGCGGTCATTTCTCGAAGGGCCAGTTTGGCGGCACCAAGGTCGCGTCCTCGAGTGCCAGCGGCAGTGCCAGCGGCGCTTGGTCGTCGTTTGGGATGAACTCGATCTCGGAAGACCAGACAGCCGACCTGGAGGATTCGCTACCGGTGCTCGCTGGACTGCTGGAGGACGCGACCGGCGAGGAGGAGCCGCGCCACTGGGACGCCGCGACGTGGATGGTCTCGAGCCTCGCGACCGAGTTGCCGCTGGACGTGTACGAAACGCTGAGGCGCGCCGACAAGTTGGCCGAGGCGGACGGCGTCGCGCCATCGCTGTCTGGGTGGATTCACGTGAAGAAGCCGGGGAGCAAGTGGTGCAAGCGCTTTGTGTGTCTGTACCGCAACAACCTGTGGGAGTACCTGGACGAGAAGGAGACCAGCCGGCCCATCGGGTACGCCAACCTCGCCGAGGGCTCGGTCCACGCGCACCAGAACACGGATGTCGAGTTTGCGTTCCGGTATTTCCGCCACTCGTCGCCCGAGTCGCCGCGCGACGAGTGCTGGATCCAATGCGAGACACCCGAGGACGCGACAAGGTGGCGCGAGGCGCTGGAGTGGGCGGCGAAGCTCCGGACCGAGGACCTGTTCGATATGCGGCCGGACGCGAAGACGGCCACGGCCTCGACGGACGCGTGCTACGAGCTGGGTAAGGGCCGCTTCGCGACTGTGCGCCGCGCGCGGAGGAGACGGCGCGCGGGCCAGAACGACCGCAGCAACGATAGTGACGACTGCTGCGCACTCAAGATCATCGACAAGCGCGTGTTCTGGGACCTGGTGGCGCACGAGACTGAGCGCGACGACACGGTGATCCGCGAGATCCTGACGCAGTCGGTGCTCACCGTGCGCGCTGGCGGTGCGTCGTACTGCCCAGTCATCCGACTGCTCTCGCTGTTCGAGACGCGCTCGGTACTGGTAATGGAGCTCGAGCTTATGCGGGAGGGTGACCTCCACGAAGAGATCGTGACCAAGAGCGCGGTGAACGAGACGACGGCGTCGTTCCTGGTCGCGAGCCTGGTGCACGCGATCCACTTTTGCCAGCAGAACGGGGTCGCGCACCGCGACGTCAAGCTGTCGAACCTCGCGCTCGACGTCTCGGCGTGCCCCAAGGGCCGGTCGCTCTCGGTGATCAAGCTCGCCGACTTCGGCATGGCCGCGTTCATCCAGGCGGATGGCATGCTGCGGGGACGGTGCGGCACGCCGGGGTTTGTGGCCCCGGAGATCCTTACTGCCGGCAAGGGGGAGGCGTACCCGTCGGGCGTGGACATGTTCTCTGTCGGCGTGGTCACGTACACGATGCTGTGCGGGTACGAGCCGTTCTTCGGCGTGAACGACGAGGAGCTCATCCAGATGAACAAGGCCGTGGAGTACGAGTTCGAAGAGCCCGAGTGGTCGAGCATCTCGGATGAAGCCAAGGATCTGGTACGTTTGGTCTGTTCTTACGTATCTATGGATGCTGAGGGTCAACGTCTGACTGTTTCTATGTGGTGCAGATCACGCTGATGATGGAGAAGGACACGGCGCGCCGCATCACGCCGCTCGAGGCGCTGCAGCACCCGTTCCTGCTGGACGCAAGTCGCGAGCTGCGGGACGCTGCCGTGGCCATGAATGCTGCGGCCGCTGCTTCCTCGTCCCCCAGCAACAGCAGCCCTTCGCCGCCGCTGCTACGTCTCCTCTAGTGCGGACGGTGTGTACACTGTTTCTCTCCATAATTTTTTTTTATTATCCGCGGGTGGTGAGGTACGCGTCGAGCGGGAACTGGAGGCGACGCGCGATCTCGTGGACCAGTCGTGTGTCGGCGATGCAGCGGAAGAGCGGTCGGTCGAGGTCAGTGGGCGGCGACGCGCGCTGCAGAAGCCGGAGCCGCACGAGAAGCGAAAGCTGCACAGAACAGAAGCCATCACACACACGATATCGTCAGCCTTCCGTTCCGCTTTGGCGGTCTCACACCACGTCGCGGTGGCGAGCACGCCCACAACGTATGTATATCATCCCCTATTGGACTCACGTGTGTGAATATATCCGCTCGCGTTCGCGTGGATCGGTCGCTGTCTTGTCCGAAGCGGTCGCTAGCCTCGTCCACGAGCGCGTCATTCTCGATTTGGAGGCTCAGGTAGATGGCCAACAGGCGCGGCAGCTCGAAGATCTTGGGACCCACGAGCTGCTGGTCCATGGCCTTGCGGGCAGACGCGGCCTTGCGACCGGCAGCCCCGGCTTTGCCGTTGGCATTACCGTCGCCGCCGGGGGCTCCGTTGGCGCCCGCACCGGGCTCGCCGGACGCGCGGTGGTTGCGGCGCTTCCGCCGGAGTCCGCCGGCGCTGGAAACGAAGTGCGCGTCTGCCTCGTGCGGTGTGAATGACGCCAGGTACGACGCAAGGAGCAGCAACTGGCAGCTGCGGCTGAGCTTCGAAGACGCGATGAACGCCACTGGGTCGCCGGAGGACACAGCAGAGGTGGCCGCCACGCCACCCACGTTGTCGTAGCCGAAAAGATGGCGACGCCGCGTCTTCTCGAGCGTCGCAACGCGGTCGCGCGAGACCTTCTGGAGCTGCACCCACGAGCGGTTGGTACCGTTCCCGGCCGCATTATTGGCTGCGTCATCGGTGACCGCTAGCTGCGGCAGCGGCGCGTGCTCATCGCGCGAGACGAGGTCGAAGAACGCGTGGAAGCTCGGCAGCATCTGCGCCACGACGTGCTGGAACTCGAGCCAGTCGGCGTGGCAGTGCGGCAGCAGGTCGTAGACGACGACGAGCCACTTGCGCAGCCACGCCGCACGTTCGCGGTTGTCGTCCAGCGCCACCGCCGGGTCCGCAGCGCGCAGCAGGTTTTGCGCCACGATCGCCGCGACCTCCTCTGTCGGACACCCTGTTAGTTGAGAGGCTTCTCGGGAGCAGAATGAACAGAGCAATTTACCTTTGGTGTACGCTGGGAAGTGGATGAACGCCGGGTGCGCGCCGTTGAGGAAGAGATCGAGGTTCAGCGACACGGCCCGAGCGATAAGCACGACGCAGAGCCGCCACGGCGCGCCGTGGGGGTCAAAAACCTAGTGTCACCCCACCCCATAAGTCAAACACAACCTACATAGAGGACGCCACTGCGACGTACATGGAGGTAGTCGAGCTGGTCGTTCACGGCGAGCAGACACGTGATGAGCTTCTCAAAGCCGCGCTCAAGCAGCGTCTCGACGTGGTCCAGTGCGATGAACACCGTGGGCTTTGGGCCGCGGGCGTGCTGCGGCGCCACCATCGTGTCCATGTGGCCGCGCAGCGCCTTGACAAAGCTGAGAAAGTTGAGCGACGCGTGCGCCGGGTCGGTCGCCCCGCCGTCGCGCAGCACCCCATCGTCCTGGCCCGCCACTGCCACCGGTGTATTGCTACTCGTGGCCACCGGCTTTGCGGCTCTCGCCACCGTACGACCACCGTCGCTGTCGTCGCTGCCATCGTCGCTGAGTTCGTGTTCCTCTGCGGACGAGTCCTCCTCGTCTTCGCTGCCCTTGCGCTCTTCGTCGACGCGACGCCGTCTCCGCCGGACTCTTCGCGGCGCTCTCTGCGGCTTCGCGGGCGCGCTGCCGCGAGCCTCGGGCGGCGCGTCCGTGATGGTCACGCCCTCGCGCTCGTCCTCCTCGGCGTCCGCTGCGTCCTCTCGGGCGTCCTCTAGCGTCTCCTCGGCGTGCAGCGCCTCGCAACGCGACCGGCGCCCGCCGCGCGCGTTGCTATGGAGCTGACCCAGCACTTCCTTGTAGAACGCGCGCGTGGTCATCACGCCCGTGCCGTCCACGAGCGCAAAGTGGTCGGCCGCGGCCCGCAGCGCGTGGAGCACGCAGCGCGACTTGCCCGCGGACACGCCGCCGTACACGACCACGAGCGGCGGCGCCGGCTCGCGCGGCGCAGCGTCGACGTCCATGCGGCTGTCCGTGGGCAGCCCCATGACCGCGGCCAGCGCCGCGAGCTGCGCGTCGCGCCCGACGATCGGCGCGGGCAGGCCCATTTTCGTGGCCTACCTCTTATTCCATGACGTCACTACATAAGCGAAGAGTCACTAATATGAGGCTTTCTTAAGTTCGCCTGCGCGGGGACGATTACCCACCGGATTACGCCACTCTGTTTCCGGACAACGGTCCCCCCAACTGCGGATGAGTCTCTTCGCTGTCTGTCTGGTTAGGCAAAGGCAATGCGGGCAGCACGTCGAGGCCGACTCGACGGGAAGCAGGCGAGAGGTGGTGGGAGCTCATGATAGCGCCGACTGGCGGGCGATGACGCCACTTGGACCCAACCGTCCATGGGAGGTTTAGACCTCGGAGCGATTGAATACGGCGGCTGTGGTGATTGATGCACCTGGATGGCGGTGGGTGTTGCATGGAGGGCATAAACGCTGCATCATCGTCGGCGCTCGTCGGCTGTGCAATCGACCACAGTACCGATCTTCCGGTGCGCACGTTGAGCAGCGGGCGAAGGCACAGGGAGAAGCTGAAGCAATGTGGGCCTCGGCTGTCAAAAAGCCCTCCTCATTAAGTTCGCTACTTGAAGTTTAGCGGTTTCACTCGGTTCCACGCCGCTAAGTGCGCTTGCGCGGGACCCCTTCGCGGCAATTCCCCGGCTTCTCGACGTGAGCAGCTCTTCTCATTCGAGCTCTCGCTCTGGGACCGCCACATCGCCGTCTTCCTTCACATCCCCCAACTACTCGTCACGATGGCGCAGAACGCGAAGCAGGTCTTCGAGGTCATGACCAAGGCCGTGGGCGAGGTCGGCCCGACGCTCGTGAGCAAGATCAAGGGCGTGATCAAGTTCGACGTCACGGGCGCCGGCATCTGGCTCGTCGACCTTAAGAACGGCAGCGGCAAGGTCGCGCCGTCGAGCGCCGCCGACAAGGCCGACCTCACCATCACGGTGCGTAGCGTGGGCGGTCCGCGCGAACGGTGTAGCTCTGTATAGACGCTCATGTGATGACCACGCTGTGCGCAGATCTCGGAGCCCAACTTTCTGCTGCTCATCGACAACAAGCTCAACCCGCAGCAGGCGTTCATGAAGGGCCTGATCAAGATTAAGGGCAACATGGCGCTCGCCATGAAGCTCAACGTCGTCACCGCCGCCACTCGCGACTACATCAAGAAGAACGGTCTGGGCGCGCCCGCGCCGGCCGCGAAGGCGGCCGCCCCCGCGGCGGCGCCCGCTGGCGGCCTCAAGTCGGCGGCGATCTTCCAGGCGCTTGACGACGCCGTCAAGAAGGACGGTGCTGCGCTCAAGAGCAAGGTCAACGGCGTGATCCAGTTTGTCATCACGCCCAACGGCAAGTGGAACTTGGACCTGAAGAGCGCCTCGCCGGCGCTCACGCAGGGCGAGAAGAAGGCCGACGTCACGCTCACCATCAGCGACGATGATTTTGTGGCCATCGCCACGGGAAAGCTTAACCCGCAGCAGGCGTTCATGAAGGGCAAGCTCAAGCTCAAGGGCAACATGGCGCTCGCCATGAAGCTCAACGTCGTGTTCAACGCCATCAAGCCCACGGCCAAGTTGTAAACATCTACTACCGTACGACGACTCGAGGAACATGACGCACTTCGAGCGTGTGACCCGTCGAGATCCATTCGCTTTCAATCTATGGAATTGTGCTTCAGCTTTTTGTTCTGATCGGCTTAAATTGTGTGAGTGCAAGTGCAAGATTGTGCGTGGGTGCCAATGGATACTTTATTATGACGTTGTGTACGTGGGATGGAGAATTGGCGCGGTCTCCACTACCAGCAGCCCGTTATCGCTCGGTGCATGCTGGGAAGCGAGAGAGGAAACGGGGGTGAGGCGTGTACCTATGGGGGGTCCTATGGAGAAAGTGGAGATGACGGAGCAACGAGGATCACGGGGAGCCTAGTTGGTCTTCGGCTTGTTGATCTTCTTGTTCGCCACCGTTGTCCAGCCGTCCTCAGCGTCCTTCTTGGCGGCAGCGGCGGCGGCGGCGGCCTTGGCCTTCTCGCGCTCAGCCTGGCTCACGTCGGCACCCGTGGCGGCGGCGGCGGCGGCCGCCTTAGCCTTGGCGTTGGCGTTCTTCTTCTTGAGCTTGCGCTTGAGCTTGAGCTTCTCCTTACGGGCCTCCTCTTCCTCCTCCGAGTCCGGGTAGTCCTACACCAACAAGACACTCTGCAGGTCAGACACTGTGGAGACGCCCTCCAAAAAAATCTCAACGCAACGCACCGCGACAAACTCGCTGAGGTCGATGGCGGGCTCGTCGGCCTTCTTGGCGGCCTCCTTCTTGGGCGCGACGGCGGCGGCCTCGTTGGCCGAGTCGTTGGCGGCGGCCGGGGCCTTGGCCTTCTTGGCCTTGGGCTTCTTGGCCTTGGGCTTCTTGGCCTCGGCGCTGGCCTCGGCATTGGTCGGGGACTTGGCGCCGCCGCCGAGCGCCTTCACGGCGCCGTAGCCGACGGCGGCGGCCACGAGCGCGCCGCCCACGGCGATGCCCGCGACGGGCGTCTGCTCCACGAGGTTCAACAGGACGTCGGCCATGGCTGCTGGTAGGTTTGGAGCTCTTGGGGGCTGCCTGGGGAGATAGATCTGTTTGTGCCGGTAGGTGTGATAGGGGAGGTTCTGAAAGAGAGAGGGACAACGCAACACCCGCTTGTGTGTACCGTAGCGGACATAACAAAGTTAGACCGCAAAAGAGGCCACGTGGATCGCGGCGAGCGCACACGAGACGGGGCAACACGGATCTGGGCCTCTGCGACGCCACGATAAACGGGTCTGGGTTTTGCAAGAAAGACCCGTGATGGGTCCAACGACCCGACCCGGGTTATTCAAAAGTTCAAATTCTTTTGTGTTTTTTTGTTTCGAAGTTTGACGAACCGCAACTTGAACCCAATTCTAAACCTCGAAGAGCTCCAACACCACGAACAACCGAATTGGACACAGCAGAATAGCGAGCGCCACCATGGACAAGATCACGAGCTTCATGCGCGTGACCAAGAAGCGCAAGGCGCTGGACGACGGTGGCGTGCTCAAGCCCGTCGCCGCGGCCAAGGCGCCGGTCGTGGAGCCGGCGGCCGCGACGTTGAAGAAGCCCAAGAAAGCAGTCCAAGAGACGGACGCCGACGGCGAGCTGTACGAGAACGGCATCCACGTGCCCTCGTTCGTCTACGCGACGGTCCACTACACGCGCAAGACCGCGCCGCACGCGGTCGACGCCAAGACGCAGCGCGTGGTCGACTTCATCACGGTGCGTAGCGACGAGACTAGATTGGTATAAAGTGTTCTCACCGGCGCGATGGCGTTTTACGAATTGTGGTTTAGGAGCACTTTGAGCTGCCCCTGGATTTCGAGACCAGCAGCCGCTTCGGTCCGCACAGTGGGCTCACGTACGAGGCGCGCCTGCTGCGCGCGTACAAGCTCAAGCTGCTCGAGCCCAAGAACAAGAGCGAGACGTTGGCGCCCATGTGCATCACCTGCGCGAAAGAGGGCCACATCGACCGCGACTGTCCGGACGGATTCTAAGCGATATCGAGACGGGTGTATTACTTGGCGATTTGGTACTGGCCCGCCACGTGCTCGATCTTCCCCTTCTGTACGAGCTTGGCAAGAATGACCGAGAGGCCGGAGATCGTCTTGTCATCTGTTCGTGTATACATAGTTCCAAAACAAACAATACATTGTGTGAGCAGTGTCCGATATGGCCACTAGCGGTGTAGGAAAACGTACATGGCTGCGCGCCGGATCGCGCGAATGTTGAGAGTGTGTTGTGGATGCGCTGGATCGGCAGCGAGCCCATGTTGGCCAGCATGCCGACGATGTACGTCTCGAGCACACGCACGTCCTCCTCGGCTTGAGCCTGCGTCGAAACGGCCGTGTCCTGTTCCTCCGCGGTGCCCGCGCCGTCCACATCGAGACGTGAGTCGTCGAATGCAGCTGCCGCAGCCAGCTCCTTGCGGTCCGATGAGAGACGAAGAACGCTGTGGTTGAGCCAGTACGTGGCGTGTTTCAACAAGACCTCGTCGCTTACGTCGAGCTGCGTCGCGAGCTCGTCCACGGTCCACGTTTCTAAAACACGCACATACACATGTACGCAAAGCGTCAGAACATCACGACGCCTAGTTCTTCCTGTCGAAAAAGGACCTACCTTGATCACCGAAGTGCTGGATAATTGTCGCCTGGAAGGGGGACACACTAAAGTCGCGCTCCTCTCCACCAAGCTCAATCGAGATCTAGGAAGCGAAGCAGCACCATTAAAAATTGTGTCGATCATCGGTCACGATTTGGATCACGCTACCTGAACTGAGCCCAGAGAATTGTTGAACGCGAGCGGACGCTGTTTCAGGGCGTAGTAGGCTTTTTTGTATCGATCCACCTGGGCAGCGACACTCGGGTGGAGCGTGAACTCTTCGTTTTGAAGCGGTGGCCAAAACTGGTTAGATACGATTGTCGCGTCCACCACAAGTGGCCCCTCGTCGTCTGAGGAGGACCGCCGTCGTTCATCCTCCTGGATGTTTTGGTTGGTCCGTTTTGACTCGTCAATATCGCGCACCATGATCTCGCACTGCTGGAGACTGTCCTCGCCGAACCGCAACTTCAGCAACTCCAGCGTCTGTACATCCTGGTCGGTATTGTACTCACGGTTCTGTAGCAGTTTGTCGGCGAGCATCATGCGGTACTCGTTTACAAACAGCTCACGGCTTCCGTAAATATTCACCTGAAAAACAATGGTGAGCAGACTAACCAAACCCAGCAAAAAGATCACACCAACGTACCAGGATGCGAAGAATATCATCGCTGTTTCGACTTCGAGAGGTCTTCGTCGGGTCGGCTTCAATCGGGTCCGGCTCCCACAGATCGGGCGAAATGTCCTCGTCGTCATCACTGTCATCGTCTTGCTGGATGACTCGCATGTTGTTCTTTCGGAGTTCTTCGAATAACTCGCCGTTGTCTTCGTCTGTGAGGCTCATGACGATGCAGCGCACCGTATCTTTCCGCTGTTTCAGATACTATCACACGCACGCTCGTCGTCAGCGCACATGTTGCCATGTGAAAGAAATAGATATCCTACCTCTTTTACGGGTTCACTTAGCGCCTCCAGTAACACACCCCGCGCATCTAGAATGCGGAATGCCTGATAACATATCACGCTGGTGAACAAACGCGCCTCGAAATGTAGCAAGTAAATCCCAGAAGCTCACCTTGATCGTCGACACGTAGATATCCAATATCGCCGAGGTGTTCGCGCCGGGATGTAGCAATCGTGAGACGATGACCTCGCGAAAACTCTCCACGAGCTGTATGTGCTGGTCTGTGTGGTCGAGACAGCCACGGATGTCCTCAAGTGCGGGCGTGCTGTCCGGGTATTCTTTGATGATCTCGAACAACTGCGAGATCCGCCATTTGCCAAACTCTTCGATCACATGCCTGGACAGGATGTCCTTCCACCGAAGCGACGTGGCGTCGTATGCCTCGGCTTGGAGCAAATCGTTAAGCCACGGTAGCAGCTCGCTTGTGGCCCACGCTTCGAGCTGCTCGAGGTACCGTTCGCTGTAGTCTTCGCCGCACATAGCCTCCATGGTTTTGCGGATCTGACTGTGCAGCACGCGTAGCAAAGCCGGCTCAGCGACGTGCATCCAGTTGAGCTGTAGCAAAAGTGCCTGAATCGGGCGAGAATCGAAGGCCTCGAACTTCTCGCGACCGCAAAACTTGTGGAAGCTCATCGAAAAGAAGATCACCAACACGTCCTGGAAGATCTGCTCATCACACGCAGGTCAGCAGTGTTTTCGTGAGATACTGTCGCAGATAGAAGTTTCTGATATGAGAACACACGCACCGCCGTGCGCTCGGTGTCTTCGAATAGGATGCTACGGAACGACGCCTTGAGCTGGTCCATCATGGACTCGCCGCGGCGGATCCCGCGCACGCCACGCAGCGCCTCTTCACTCGATTGATAGTGCGGCGTACCATCCAAAATACTAGCAATCTCGACGCACTGTGCGAACGCGTCCTCGGCGAACTGCATGGCCATGGTGAGCTGCTCTGCGCAGAAGAACGTCAGCTCGTGGCGACGTTTCTTGGATCGCCGCGCGTCGCGCATGAGCTCGACCGCCTGCTCGAAGAAACGCCAGAAGGGCGGCGCGATATCCGATCGCATCCAGTATTGGACGCGCTGCTCCAGCATCGCGCGCAGCGGGCCGTGGCGGCCGCGGTCCACAAGGCGCTGCATGGTGTCTCGCATTGCGTCGGCGTTGGCACCGTTCGCCGTCCCGGACGCGGCGCCCGCCTCGTCCTGGAGATCCTGGTCGAACGCAAACAGCTTGCGCCAGAGCATCTCCCGGTCGATGAGCAGCACGGCGCTGCTGCCGCCGGGCGCGTGCAGCCGCGGGCTGCTAATGCTCATGATCGCCTGGTGCGTTCCAACAGCAGCGTTGAGCTGGATCTGTTCGGGCTCGTGTGAGCAGGTCCCCCTGCAAACCGATATCCTGAAACTGGATAGATTGAATCTAATCGGTTTAGGAGGGTATCAAGCTCATTCTGAAGTTTCCTGACGCAAGAGACTCGGACGAAATGGCGCCGCCAAGAGATCCGTGTCGTGTCTCTGCGAGAGAATCCATGGGAGAGCAAGAGATGGGTGCGCCTTTCTCTCCCCCACAGCGGGCTCGCAGCGACGGAGATCGCGGTGCTAGACCGACGGGTTCATTCACAAATTCGCCACGCACCGCACACCCGGAGCCTCCTCCTCACCCCAGCGAGCCACCATGATGACTGCCTCGACGCTCATGCGTCTCTCGGCCCCCGATGCTCAGACCACCAAGACCACGGTCACCGCACCGCGCCGATCGACCGCCACGTCGGCCGTCGACGCCCTGCTCCGCGCCGCCAACGCCGTCCGCGCGTTCTTTGCGGACGCCTTTGAGCGCTTCCGCAGCTGCTGCGAGCAGCTCACCAAGTCCAAGGCTTCGGCGACGCGCCCGGCTGCCAACATTTTCGAAGATTCCTCTTCCTCGGGTGTCGTCGTCGACTCGGTCACGTCCTCGATGACCATCACGCCCTCGGGTGCCGCACCACCATCCTCTTTAACGGCCGCGTCTCCCCCCTCGACGTCGACGAGGGCCACGCGAGCGCGCCATTGGTCCGGCATGACTGTGTACGAGCCGGTGATCGAGCCGACGTCAGCACTTACGGCCGCACGTCCGCTGCCGTACATCGACGACCTCCTGCTCCCGCCGATGCTCTCGCGGGACACGCCGTTCGCGCGTGAAGCCCACCGCAGCCGCGTCGCCGCCAACACGCGCCTCCGGGCGCGGATCGCTGCGCAGCGCATCCGCCAGGCAGCCGCACAGCGCCGCTACGAGCCGGAGCGCGGCGTTAACGAGCCAGCATACGCGTGCAGCTGTGGTTTCTGCCCCAACGAGATCGCTGCGTACGAGCTATGTGCGGCCGTGACGCTGCGCCGCATGATGCGGAGCTTTGGCACGCGCGCGACGGCGTCCAACGCCGGCGGCCTGGCGCTGCGTCACAACGCGTGCTTCCGCCGCGCGACCTCGCGCCACGGAAGATCCGACATTCTCTAGACCACACGGCCCAGCGAACAAGCCCCGCCTCCGTTTCTACCATTTTTACAGTAGCCTGCACGAGTTCGATATTTTGCTCATTCGCTCCCGCATTAGCAGTCGCTTTCTCCTTCTTCATGCCACCAAAGTGCACGTATCAGTGACCATTCTGTCGCTGCGTTCTCCCATGCGACCCCCTGATAGAGATGGCTACCTTGTACGAGACGGAGAAGATCATTCTCGTCTGCTGCTCGTATGGATACGCTGTTTTGTAGAGATGGCTACAGTGCCTTGAGATTTTCCACAAACCAGATAAGTGTACCTAATCGTTTTACAAGAGGGTGATCGAGACGAGGAAGTCGTGAAAATAGCTCTTCTGATTGCCCACCTGGTACCTGCGACGCCCGGGCATTTCCCCGGCTTCACGCAGACCCATGAGCGCGCGGTGGCAGCGCCGCGACGACGACGACGACGATGCCGAGGACGCCGCGGAGTCCGACGGCAGCGGGCGCTGGATAATGCAGGTCGTCGCGCTGTTCGCGTACGAACCCGAAGGTGCGTTCTCATTCGAGGCCGCTGCTCCGTGGAGGGCAAGATAAGGCAAACGACTGAATACATTCCGCCCTCTACGTCTCTACAGAGCACGACGAGTTAGCGTTCCAAGAGGGCGACGTGATCCGCGTGGTGCACGTGCAGGGAGACGGGTGGTGGCGCGGCTACGCCGTGGACGCCCCGCAGCGGCTTGGCGTGTTCCCGTCCAACTACGTGCAGGTACAGCAGCGCCGTCCGCCTGCAGGTCCTGGTACCAGCGCTCCACAGCATAAGCGACTTCCGCAGCAACAGCAGCAACAGCGAGCGCCGCAGGTGCGGTTTGCCGTCCCAGACGGGGAGGAGGAGGAGGAGGAAGACGACGAAGTAGACGACGCCGCGTCCCAGCCAGCGCGCATCGCCCCGTCAGCCAAGACCTCGGCGGTGCTCCAGCTCAAGCAGCGGCTCGCGGACGCCGAGCGCCACAGCCGAGCAGCCCAGGAGGCCCGTCGACAGGCAGAGCAGGCGCAGCTTCGTCGCCGTCCGCAGCAGCGCATCGTCGGAACTCACCCGAGAGACTTCGATCCTGGCGAGAACAGCGACGGCGACGATGACGGCGACAACGAAGAGTTCTACACGCAGGAGCAATGGCGATACCAACAGCGACAGCGCGATATGCAGGACGAGGAGGAGGAGGAGGACGGAGAGGAGGAAGATGATGATGAGCAGTACGATCGCCAACGGCACGCTTCTAGCCGTCGACGCGATCACGGCGTTGACGAGGAGGAGGAGGAGGAGGAGGAGGAGGAGGAGGAGGAGGAGGAGGAGGAGGACGGAGAGGAAGATGACGATCGCGAACACCAGCAATGGGATGAAGGAGATGACGACGAAGACGGCGAACGCGATGACCAAGAAGCTCTGTATTCCGCCAGATCGTCTGGTCGGGTTGTCTCCTCTGCCGACGACGAGCACACCGCGGCCTCTCGCATCGCTCGCGAGTATCGAAGTCACCGCGAGCGCGTTCGCAGCCGGGAGCAGCAGCACAAACAGGAGGTAACGCGGCGGCGGAAGGCGTCGCGCGTGATCGCTGACTCGCTGCGACGCAACGCGCAGCGCTCGCGCGAGAGACAGCAGCAGCAGCAAGAGCAGGCGGCGGCCGCGCGCGCGATTCAGCGCTGGCTCGTGCGCGCGAGCTCTGCGAAGGTGAGCGCTCGTGCTGATCAAGATGGCGACGCAGCGAACGAGAGCGAGGCGTCGGCTGTGCGGATACAGCAATGGGTACGCCGTCGCCTGGGCTACTTTCGGTGGCTGGAGCACGTGGAGGCAGAGCGCGAGGAGATGATTCGGCAGCGTGAGGCCAGGCAGCGACTCGAGGAGCAGCAGCGACACCGAAGGGAGGAACAGGAGGAGGAGAGGAGACGCAAGGACCGAGAACTTCGTGAGGCTGAGGAGCGAGCAAAGAAAGCGGAACACGAGAGGCAAGAGGAGGAAGAGAGGAGGCGTCGACAGCGAGAAGACAACGAGCACCAGGCCCGGCACCTCGCGGTCGTGTCCGACAGCGAGGACAAGCGGGAGAAGAAGCGCGTGATGAAGCGCGAGGCCGTGGAACTCGTCAAGACGCTGGTGGCTCAGCAGCTGAACGAGAAGCTGCGCGGCCACGACGACCAAATGATGGAGCTGCAGCGCATGGTCGCGCGGCTCCAGGACGTGATCCGCCAGCAGAGCGAGATGATCCAGCAGGCGACGGACGAAATGCTCGAGCAGCCACCGCAGCAGGCGCCCACTGTAACACACCTCCAGCACGCCAAACACCGCCAGCTCAAGCCCTCGGCCTCGAGCGTGTCGGTGGAGAAGCAAGGGACGAGTCTGCCGCAGATCCAGCGCCCTAGTGCGCTCCCGCCGGTGGCGACCACGCCGCCCACGGGTGGCGCACGGCCCTCGGGCATCAAGCCGCCACGGCAGTTTGAGCGCACCACCAAGCTACCGCTACTGCAGCCGTCGGCAGTCGCTGCGCCTTCGTCTCTTCCAGCGACCACATTCAAACGGTGACACATACGGGCTTGCAGTCCACGGTATTGTTTTATTACGGTTGTTTATCGGCATTGCACGGGCGGTGTGGACTGGACTTTGGCGAGCAGCGTGAGCCGCAAGCGCTCCAGCAGGTGGAACAAGGAGACCACGACGATGAACGCGATGGACACGTCCCAGGCGTCGTACACCTCCTCGGGCAGCTCTGGGAGCTGGCGCAGCACCCCCTGGATGCGCGCGAGCTTGGGTGTGTAGTAGGCCACGAAGCGCGCGGCGTACCACCGCCAGAAGCGCGCCAGCGCACGGAGATCCACGCCGGCGAGCACCACGAAAGCGAGAGTCACCAGCGCCGCGCTGAGCGCCACTTGCGGTCGAGACACACGACACCGGTGGGCCTGGTCGACGGCAGCGACTGCCATGGCGGCTGAATGGGGGCGCTTTATCTATTTTGTGACGTCGTTTCCGGCATCGACAGCGTCCCACGAACCGACGGGCGACGGTGTTTCTCAAATCCCACGATGGGATCTGGAGCACGTCAACGTACCGCGCGTTTCGCAGTCCGTTTCGCTGCCTTGGTGGTACCTGAAACCGCAGCCTTCCCGCTTGGCCATCACTGCTGACCGCCGAGCCTACCACTCGCGGTCTCACGACTCAACGCATTGGGGATCACTAGAAGGATGGCGTCCAAGCCCGGCGCGGGGGAGCCCGCCGCCACCACGGCTCGCAATGGCGGCGGCGCATTCACGCGACTCGAGGTAGCGTCTATGCTCAAGATCATGACGCTGTGTGTTGGCGCGGGCCTGCTTCAGCTGCTCTTCACAATCATAGGCTACGGCGGCGCGCCGCCCGTGGCCAAAGTGGACTTCACGAGCCAGGTCTCGCGGTGTGCGTCCGGCGTCGAGTTCGGCGCGACCAGCATGCTCGCGTGCGCCGAGCGCGCCAACGTCACGAGCCTCTCGGCCGCGTCGATCGCGAAGCAGCTCGCCTCCGGCCAAAGCGACTCGTCCTCCTCGTCGTCCGGCTCCGGCGTAGACTACGCGGCTGCTATTGACCTGCTGGTGCGGCTGCGCGAGGTCGAGCAGGCGAAAATGCTGGGCTGCCTGCTGGACACGTGCGGTAACATGACAACGCGGCCCTTCACGGTCGCAGACCCGGCTGCGTTGCGCGTGGCCCACTACGCGTTCGGCGTCGACGGGCTCACGCAGCGCAACCGGTACTTCTACCTCGAGGTCGCATTCCCGAACCCGCGCAGCGCGAGCGGCGGCGACTGGGGCTTCGACGTCACGCTCACGCCGCATGTGCGCGGCTACTACTACGCCACCGGCAACAACGAGTCGGTCGCGGACGTGCTGCCGCCCGATCACGGCAGCCTGCCGCTTCGCGTCGAGTGCCGCGCCGGCGAGCTATTCTGCGACTCGCAGTACTTCTTGCGCTTCACGGCGATCGACTTTGTGCGCTACCGCGTGGACGTGCTCTTCAACGCCTCCGAACCGCTGCCTATCAACGGCCGCGAGCCGAGATTCCGCAAGACCTGGGGCGCCGAGGAGTTCACGGACTGGATGCTGGGCGTCAAGTACTTTTTCCTGATCGTCTCTGGGCTCATGGCGATCTGGTACGCGCGGAACCTCAACCTGCTGCGCGCGAGCGAGCAGACCATGGAGCAGAACTGGGTGCTCGCGCTCGGCGTCGCGCTCGTGCTGTACAACGACCCGTTCTACTTCATCGAGGCCACGACGGGCGGCGGCTCGCTCCAGGTGCTCCAGGTGCTGTTCCAGGCCACGTTCTTCCAGATGCTGCTGCTCTTCTGGCTCATCGCGCTCGACAACATGCGACTCCAGGGCAAGGAGGCGGGCATGTCCAACGCCACGTTCTTCGTGCCCAAGGTCGGCTTCGTGGCCTTCTTCTGGCTCATCCAGGTGTGCTACCACGGATACATCAAGCACTACACGACCAACGACCCGCTCTGGGACCCGCTCGCGAACCACTCGGGCTTCGCGCTGCTGCGCGCGTTCATGGCGCTCTGCAGTCTCACATACCTCGGCTGGTTCCTCACCCTGTGCGTCATGAGCCGCCACGAGGTGCGTGCCAAGCGCGCGCGATACAAGTACCTGCTCGCGCTGAGCCTCTGGATGGTGCTCACGTGCTTCCTCGGGCACGGCGCCGGCTCGTTCTCGCCTACGCCCGCCAGCGGCGGTGCCTGGACCTCGTACACGGCACTCTTCAATCTGTACGTGTTCATGCTCGAGTACCTCTACGCGCCGTCGGCCACGACGCTGCGCAACGCCGCGGTGCGGAACGGCCGCGAGGGCAAGGACGCACCCGACCCGGAAGCGACGCCCGCACTGGCCCCACCGTCCGCGCAGCACGAGCAGGACGCGGCCGATGCCGAAGGCGGCGGTGGCGCCGTGGTCGCTGGCGTGGAGCTCGACCTCGCCTAGAGATCCAGCGAGATCACGGTGGCTTTCGTTTTCTCTCTCTCTTTCTCGCTCGCAATATATTATCCGACTTCTTCTCTCGTCTCGCGTGGCGGTATCCACGCGAGAGCGCAGTCTTCTTTTTCTACCTAGTCACTGGTCTGGTCTACTCCTCGGCCTCCGTGTGCTGGCGCTTGTTGGGCTCAAACTCGAGCGAGCGCTTGCGGCGGCCGTTCTCGTTCAGCGGCGCGACGTCGCGGTTCACCGACAGCGACTTGGCGAGCAGGAACGCGACCTCCATGCTCTGCGAGTAGTTCAGGCGTGGGTCGCAGTAGCTCGTGTAGCGCAGCGGCAGGTCCACTTCATTGATGCCCTCCGGACCGCCGATGCACTCGGTCACGTTCTCGCCCGTGAGCTCGAAGTGGACGCCGCCGAGGCTCGAGCCGAGACGCCGGTGGATCTCGAGCGTCTGCTTGAGCTCGCCGAAGATGCGGTCAAAAGGGCGCGTCTTGTAGCCGTTCTCGGCCGTGATCGTGTTGCCGTGGCACGGGTCGCAGGCCCAGATGACCTTGAGCCCGGCGGCCTGCACGGCCGCGATGTGCTGCGGCAGCAGCGCCGCGACCTTGCCGTTGCCGTAACGCGTGATGAGCGTGATCTTGCCGGGGCTGCCCTCCGGGTCACGCCAGAGCTTGCGGATGAGCGGCACGAGCTCCTCGGGCTTCATGCTCGGGCCCACCTTGATGCCGATGGGGTTCTCGATGCCGCGGAAGTACTCAATGTGCGCGTGGTCGAGCTGGCGCGTGCGGTCGCCGATCCACAAAAAGTCGGTGCCCACATTGTAGAACTTGCCGTCGATCTCGCGCGTCATGGTCTCCTCGTAGCCGAGCTCGAGCCCCTCGTGCGAGATGAACAGGTCCACGGTCTTGAGGTGCGCG
>JAMFLL010001144.1:0-19512 GCA_027475725.1 Pythium rhizo-oryzae | reverse complement strand
ATGAAGGCATTTCCTTCCATTTCATCTCGGAAGCGACATCCTTCTATTGGGGTGGTTTTCGAGTTTCTCGATGTCGCTTACGAGATATAGAGGTGAGTAACATGAAAAATCAGGAGAGAGATACTGATCCAAAACCGGTAACATGATATATTTTAGCCAATAAAAACGCTAGAATCAGATAAATGTCCAATGGCATCGGTTGACAAAAGTCATGCTGGTCTTGGGTGAGTGTTGGTCCCTCCCCTCGAACGTTCATGGAGCTGGCGGTGTGGTGAGTCTCCAAACGGGCCAGCCAGCGCTCCTCGCGCGCTCCGCCCATCCGGAGCACTCTTCGTTTATCCCTCTCCTTGCCGCGCAATCCAGGTTATCTCATGGCGGACTGCTCGGTGATCCGGTACCGCGGCTGCCTCGCGGCGGTCCTCGGCGATGCGACCACGGCGCAGCTCCAGCAAATGATCGCCGAGAGCCAAGGCCCGTCGTATGACGCGCTCCAGGCGGTGCTCACGTCGCCAAATGAGTGGCACGTCACGCTCGCGACCAAGGAAGAGCTCAAGACCATGACAACCGAGCAGATCGACGAAGCGCTCGCGCTCCCGGCGCGCTTCATGCCGATCGGACTCGGCGGGTACCCGTCGCACGGCGTCTTTTTCATCGTGTGTGTCTGGCCAAAGGCGCAGGCGTTCCGCCAGCGGATCGGATTGCCGCGCCACGATTTCCACGTGACGATATCCCGACCGAACAAGCATGACGTCGATAAAACCTTCACAGCGCTTCTGGATGCCGACCGAGCGCTCGCATCGCTGGGCATGCAGGCGCTCGAGGCACTGAGTCGCGACCTGCTGCTCGAACTCAAGTACGACGACGCGCTGGCAGTGGCCTCGCTGCTCTGCGAACGATTCGGCGACACCACAAGCCGCGGTTGGATCCGTTTGGGCGACGCGGCGCTCGCGACCGAGCAGACCAAGCTCGCGATGCTCAGCTACGCGCGCGCGCTCACATCGCAGGAGCTCGAACCGGTCACCGTCAAGTACTGCGTGCAGCACATGGTGCGCTGCTCGCGCACGACCGAGTGGGGGTGTCTCTTCCAAGAACATGAGCTGAATCAGGTACCCACGACGTTCCACCAGCAACTGTTGGGCCCGTGGCCACAGGCGACACGACAGCTCGTTGTTGATGCCGTCACCACCAGCTCGCAGCTTGAGTTGCCATCCCGCGAACACCTCCACACTGTTCTCCACAGCGAAGTCGGGTCGCTGACGTCGCCGTTCTACAGTCTGCCGCGTTTCTTCCGGTGGGTGGTGCCCTTCGTGCTCGCTGGTATGTCGACGCCGCGCCGCGAACAAGACATTGAGCAGCTCGCGTGTGCCACTGGCATCCGCCATGTCGTAACGCTCACGGATGATCAGCCGTTGCCCGCGGAATGGTTTGCCAAGTACCCAACGATCACCAACACGTTCCTGCCCGTGAGGAACTACAAGCCGCCGACGATGGAGCAGATCGATGTGTTCATGGCGCTGGTGTGTAACGACGCGACGGCGCCCGTGCTCGTGCACTGCGGCGGCGGCAAAGGGCGCGCGGGTGTGATGCTGGCATGCTATCTGGTCGCCTTCGGTTTTCGGGCGCCTGTGCCAGCGAGCGAGTGGGAGCACCCGGCCATGAACGGTGCCGCTGCGATCGAGGCGCTGCGGAAGCTACGTCCTGGCAGCATCGAAACCACCGAGCAGGAGGAGGCCGTGTCCGCGTACTGCTCACTTCTGTGGAAGCGCCAAAGCGTTCTGCCCGAGCCGGTGGCCGAACCGTTGCCCTCCCGACCGGAGATCCAAGGAGACGACGTTGCCGAGACGGATGTGCTCGTGCTCTGTGGACTGCCAGGCTCGGGGAAAACGTCCTTCCGCTCCATGATCATGAAGCGAGCGCGCGCCAACCAGGAAGATCCACGCCCGGGCTCTCGCAGTCGCCCACCTCTTGGATGGATCGAACTCAGCGGGGACGAACACGGCCGAGCCGGCTCGTGCGGCAACTCAGCGCGCGTGATCTTGGATCGCTGCAACGGCAGCCCCACGGACCGCAAAGTGTTTCTGTCGCTCGTCGCGAACTGGAGCAACCATGCTACGGCCGTGTGGTTTGACGTCCCAAAAGAGCTGTGCGAATATCGCGCGCAGGCTCGAGCCGGCCACCCGACGCTGCCACCGGGACAGCGAGTGCGCCGCGCGATCGACCACCACAGCAAGCAGTTTGTGCCGCCGGAACTGACTGAGGGTTTCAAGTCGGTCGTTCGCGTCACGTCCGTAGAGGCGGTGCGCGCCCTCGTAGACATACTCATTCCGCCGCTTCGTCTCGTCAAGTTCCCGCGCACGCCGCACCTTATCGACTTGGGCGCGGCGACGCCCGACGATCTCGTTCTTGCTGAGAGCGCGCATCCGGAGATCGCATTCGGCCGCCCGCTGCCCGACACCGAGATCGTGATCGCGGAAAAAGTGGACGGCGCGAACCTGGGTATATCTCTCGACCACACGGGTTTTGGGTTCGTGGTGCAGAATCGATCGCACTATGTGTCGTCGGACAGCCACCCGCAGTTCCGCAAGCTGCATGCGTATTTGCAGCAGCACGGCGACGACCTTCGTCGCGTGCTGGCGCGCGACCCGCTCTTCCCGGAGCGGTTCATCTTGTTCGGCGAGTGGCTCGCGGCCACGCACAGCATCCCATACTCCTGCCTCGAGAGCTTGTTCTACGCGTTCTCGATGTACGACCGCGAGACGCACACGTTCCTGGACCGGCGCGCGCTGGAGCTGGTCCTGCAAGAGACCGCGATCCCGCTCGTGCGCGTGCTGTGGCGCGGCGCGGAGCTGCCGCCGCAGGCCGAGCTCATCGAGATGGTGCAGACGCCCTCGCAGTTCTACGACGGCCCCATTGAAGGCGTGTACATCAAGTGGGAAAAAGGCGGCGCCGTGAAGGAGCGCGCCAAGGTCGTGCGCAGCGACTTTATCAGCGGCAACGAGCACTGGACGCGCGGGCCGCTGCGGCTCAACGAGCTGGCGCCGCACGCGCACACATAGCGAAGTGTGTTATCAGATAAATAGAGAAGCTTTTGGCGCCGTCTTCCACAGAGGAGCTTCCATTATGGAAGGCAAAGCGTATCTTTTGGAGGCGTGGGGAACAGCTCTGTTGTCGTCGCGTTGTGGAGCTCGTTTGACTGGGCGTGGCACTGGCCATCACCATGCAGTCATCTGTGACTGGATTGGCTGTTTTGGGAGTTTACCTAACCCTATTAGCATCCGACAATCTGAGTCTCTGGCACAGCAACGGGCCATTTGAGAGGGTGCGATTCCTAACATTTGAGAAATCGTGAAGCCATCCGCTCCGGCGCGTCACGCGTGCTTTCGACGCATAGCAGCAGAGCCGCCCGTGGAGATCTGGACGAGTTGAGATGAAGAGGCAATGGCAGCTCACTCGCGCATCGGTGTGTACCTACGTGTACACCCATCCATGGTGGACGTCTCACCCACGGGTTGCTCCTCAAAAGTCAGGCTTTCAGCTCCATCTGATTCAGCACAAGCCAGCACGCGATAGATACCTCTATCAACGAATACGTTGCGGAAGTTCATGCCACCTATCAATGCTTCGATCAACCCTTGGAACTGTATAAAAGCATACCCCTCCAAATAGAATGATTAGTTAGTTTCAACTGAATCCTATTCCGTCCGCGAGGGTTCACCCTGTTGGCTGTGATTGGTCCTCACCTGTGTGAGTACATTTCACACGCATCATCATGTGTCACGTTCACCACAGCAGGCGCGAGGAGGTCCGAAGGGCGTCATTCCGACATCCATCCTCTCTCGGCCCCCTCTCCCCGGAGACCCACGGCAGACAAACCCCCCAAGCACGATGGTGGCGATCACGGGCGACGCGGCGCCGGCGGTCCACGACCACCACGGCCACGGCCACGACCACGCGCATGCGGACGGACACGGCCACGCGAACGGCCCCGCGCAGCCGCCGGCCAAGACGCTGCGCAGCACGGTGCTCCCGCCGCTGCAGATCGACCGCTCGGCCCACGACGACCACCACGGACACGACCACAGTCACGGCCACAGTCATGGCCACAGCCACGGCCACAGCCACGGCCACAAGCAGCAAACAAAGGAGAGCCACCACGGTCATGGCCACAGCCACGGCCACGGCCACAGCCACGGCCACGAGAGCGGGGCGGAGGACGACGCGCCGGAGCTGGGCATCGACCAGTCGGCGGTCCACAAGCTCAAGCTGGCGTGTCTGACGTCGACCGTGTTCATGCTCATGCAGTTCCTCGGTGGCTACTACGCCGGCTCGCTCGCGATCATGACCGACGCCGCGCACTTGCTGAGCGACGTGGCGAGCTTTTTGGTGTCGCTTTTCGCGATCTACGTGGGCTCGCGGCCGGCGAACGCGCGCATGCCCTTTGGGTACCACCGCGCCGAGGTGCTGGGCGCGCTGATCAGCGTGGTCATCATCTGGGTGCTCACGGGCGCGCTGCTGTACGCGGCCGTGTGCCGGCTCATCCAGCAGAGCCAGCCCGACGCCGTGGACTCGGTGGACGGTCGGCTCATGTTCATCGTGTCGAGCTGCGGACTTCTCGTCAACCTCGTACTCATGCGCATCCTGGGCCACGGTCACTCGCACGGTGGCCACGGCCACAGCCACGGGCACGGCCACAGCCACGGCGCCAAGCCCAGCAAGAGCGACCACGGCCACGGCCACAGTCATGGCGCCGTGGGCAAGAACCACCAGCTCGAGGACGACCTCGAGTCGCAGGGCCGCGTGCTGGGCGTGCAGCCGAGCCCCAACACGCTTGACAGCAACACATACCTCAAGACGCCCATGTCGGCGGTCGCACTCATCGACACGAACGACTGCGACGACGACGTGAGCCACCACTCGGCCGAGTTCGAGAACATCAACGTCCGCGCGGCGTACATCCACGCGTTGGGCGACTTCATCCAGAGCCTCGGCGTTTGCGTGGCCGGCGCGCTCATCTGGTACAACCCGGACTGGGAGATGGCCGACCCGATCACGACGTTGCTCTTCTCGTGCCTCGTGCTCGCCACGACCTACGGCATCTTCACGCGCAGCGTAGTGATCCTCATGGAGGGTGCACCCGTGCAACTCCGCCTCGAGCGCATCGAGAAGCAGGTGCGCGCGCTGGACGCGGTCTACGACTGCCACGACCTGCGCGTCTGGTCGCTCACGGACGGCCGCTACGCCGCGAGTGTCCACGTGCTCGCGAACGGCGATCACGAGGCGGCGCTGCGCCAGACGCAGCAGTACCTCAAGAAGATTGGCGTCCACATGCAGACCGTGCAGGTCGAGTCGCCCGGGGACCTCGACTGGGACAAGGCCGACGACTCGTTCTGCATGAACACGACGTTTTCCTCGACCGACGTCATGATGTCGGTGCCGCGCGCCGCGATCGCCAAGGCCGCCACGCCCAAGTTCACCATCGACGACGACGAGTGAGCATTGTGATCACGACCAACCTTCAATGGGCCGGTAAACAATCTACCTCTACACTCCGCCCTCGTAAGGCAGCATACGCGAACGACATAGAGAGTGGGTCGCAAAGTAGGGAAGTAGGCGGCCGTGCTGTGTGCATCCTTCATCCTTCTGTAAATTATTGAGCAAAAATTCATCCCAATTCACAAACCAAAGCCAAGAACGGCGTGCTTTAGAGCTAGTACTTCTGTCTCGGTTTACTCGGACTTCTTGGCCGCCGACTCAGTCGCCGCGACCTTGGCCGCGATCTCTTGCTTCTCTGGGGTCTCCTGCGTGCTTGCTGGCTGGTCAGCTGGAGCAGCTTCGGGCGCAGCCTCAGGCGCCGGAGTTGGCGCTGCGGGTGGCGGCGGAGGGGGCGGAGTGTCGTCCTTGGCCATCTTGGACTTGAAGAACTCGAACAGACGGAAACCTGACGGCGTCTCGTAGCCCTTCGAAATCTCGCGCACAATGTCCTTGATCGACAGGATGCCGGCAAGCTCCTTCTCGCGGTCCTTACGCATCGTGCCAATCACGGGGAAGTGACGGAAGTCCAGCATCGCAGCCTGCGTCCAGCACTTCTCCAGCGAGTCCTCAATCTGGAAGCAGGACAGTTTCTTGGTCGCGATGTCTACCACTTTCATGCGCGTCGGATCCTCCTTGGGGTACAGCACCTTGGTCAAGTAGTCGCGCTCCGTGAAGATGCCAAGCACGCGCTGCTCCTTGTCCACGATCAGCACGGCGCCAAAGTTGTGGCGTGCCATCTCCTCAACAGCCTCAGCCACAGTGATGTTGTCCTCGGCGCGCGTGTTCAGGATGAGCTTGATCTTCTTGTGCTTCTTCTTGAGCAGCGTCGCAGCTGTCACCACAGGCGTTGTAGGCGCTGCGGTTGAGGCGGCGTCCGTCGTGGCATCCGTCGTTGCACCAGGATCGGGCGTCGTCCCCGTCGGAGACGAAGCCGTCTGAGCCGCATCCGCAGCCGTCACGGCAGCGTCAGCTTCAGGCGTTGTCGTCGTCGGTACCTGTTGCTCCAGCGCCTGCTTCTTCTGGGCCTCGTACTGGGCGTACGCCTTGACGATGTCCTTGATGGACAGCACGCAGCGCATGGCCTCCTCGTGAACCGAGCCCTTCATCACGGCGTTATTGATCTCGCTGCCGTTGATCACGGCCAAGTGGCGAATGTTCTCCTTCGTCATGGTCGCGAGTGCACTGCCGCACAGTAAAAGAGAGATTCCATGTTAACAGTGTCCAACTTCAACCAGATAAGCGCTGTACGTACTCAATGACCGTCGTCGTGGACGGAATGCACATGATCTGCGACGACATGATGTCCTTCACGGGCTTTTCCGTGTCCTCCACCAACGCACGCGGCGACGTCTTCTTCATGACGTCGCGCTCGGTCACGATGCCCACAATACCAGCATTCTCTATGGTATCCCAAGCCCCCAAAACGATCCATGAACAGGTCAGCACGCCACGCCCTACTCACTTTGGCTCCTCGGGAGCGAGCGAGCGCCACCGACGTACCTTCCGTGACGATGAGCGAGCCGATGTTGGACTCGACCATCATGTCAATCGCGTCCTGGATCGAGTGCTAAGAACCGTAATCCAGAGGGGAACAGGTGAGCCAGATTCCTACTCATCCTGCCCACACAAATGCCACAGCGTACCGAGCCCGAGATGCTCTCCCACTGGTCAAAGTACGGCGCCGCCGTGCCCTGCTCCGACAGCTCGGCCTCGCGGCGCGACAGCACGTCCGCGATCGTCAGCACCTTGGTGGTCTCGGCGCCCACGTCCTTGAGCTCGGCCACGGGCGGCTCGTTGTCCTCTGTTTATCGCACAGCCACGTTGGATCCACCAAACACCTGATCCACGCCACGATCCACAACGTAATTTTTGCGTACCTGTGGCCTTGGCTGTGGCCGCAGCCACGGCCGCCGTCTGCTCCGCGAGCTTCTCGGCCACAGTGGACGCCGCACCTGTGGCCGCGGCCGTCTGGTTCGTGGGGCCCGTCCACCGTGTGGCCGAGACCGCGATCCAGCGGCGCGGCGGCGCGCGACGTAGCAGTGCGAGCGACGCCACGCGTGCGGAGGAGGAGGAAGAGGAGGCGGAGGCGGAGAGGAGCGCCGCGCGCAGCGGGCGGGCGGAGCGCCAGAGGCCGCGCATGGTCGTCGCGTGGGTTTGTTGGATCTCGGATTGTTGGGAGAAATGACGTCGCTGGGTGTGTGACGGTGCCGACGGTGGAACAGAGATCCGCTTTTGAAGCAGCGTGGGACAAGTACCGGTATTGGAACCGGTATCTGTGATTACGGACGCATAACCCACGGAGTCAATGTGAAGTGGGATACAAATTAGCTTAGTTTATTCGCCGACACCGTGAAAAGCGATGATTAGCATCATGGTTGCCTAGCTTGTCTCGCTCTAGACCGCCGTCGCGGCGATCGCGAGTGCGGCCGCGAGCGTGGCTAGCACCGTGGATGCCGTTGTGGACGCGACGCCGGACGTCTGGACGCCTGCGGGCGTGGGGGTGGGGATGGGCTCCGATCGGTAGTCGTTGTTGTTCGTGGGCGCCGGCGTGGGCTTGGTCGTGCCGTTGACCGCCTTGAGGTCGTCGTCGCCGCTGAGCTGCTGCACCGGCTCGCCGCGGCAGAAGTCGCGGAACGTCGCGATCGTGCCGGCGAACGGCACGAACGACTCGCACAGTTCGGCGTCCTCGGCCAGGTACGCTGTGTGGCGTAGGTACGGCACGAGCTTGCCGCAGACCGAGTCGACGTTGCAGAAGAGCGGCTTGTCGTTGATCGGCCACGACTGGCCCTCCGAGAAGTAGTATGACACGTCCTTGCAGCTCTGCAGCGCGCTGGACACGAGCTTGAAGTCGGCAGTCGCTTTGGCCGAGCACGCGGGGGCCGCGGTCGTGGAGTTTTGCTGCATGCACGTGACCGTGAGCCCGCAGACGCCCGACGCAGGGGCGACCGTGGTAGCCGACGAGAGCGAGGCCGCCGAGAGGCACGCGATGGCAATGGAAGCAGCAGAGACGTGCATAGTGCGTTGTCTTATTGCGTTTACGCAAGACGAGTGGTGCGGTGGGAGCGAGGAGGCTTGAGTTGTGGGAAGCTCGCCTCGACGTGGAGGCGCTCGAAGCCTAGGTGGTAGAGAGGGGAAGCTGCAAAATGGCTGCGAGAGACGCACGCGCTCTGTCCACGAACGACTTGAAACCAAAGGGCCTCTAGTGAGACCCTGAGGCTCAGGGTGAGCGGGCACGGCGTGTAGAGTGGACAGGATGACCATCACTCCTCGGGACTTGTCAGCATACAAAAACCAAGTCAGACCTTCAGAAATGGGTGTCATTGTCATACGTCCACAACAGCAGTTCAAGTGAGCACGATTCAGCGGCGGCTTCGAGATGCCCTAGACCGACCCACTCCAGATGTATCTTGCCTAGGCTAGCTTAGCCACGCGAGTGCACCGCCCATCGTGATTGCGGTCGCTGAGAGCGCGACGCCCGCGGCTGCCGACCGCGGCGTCGTGGCAGACGGCACCGGCGGTGTGCTGACGGTGGCGGGACCCTGTGGGCCAACAGCCGACGCGGCCGACTCGTCGTCGCCAAGGCCGCTGGACGAGCTTGCGGAGGAGCTCGAGTTTTTGGCTGCCGCGGTCTCGGGGCTGGTCGTCTCCACTACTGGCGCTGAAGTCGTTGTCGCTGTTGGCTCTTGAGTGATGGGCGCTGCAGTGGTCGGCGGTGGTGTGGTTGTTGGTGGTGGTGGGGCGGTTGTGGTCGGCGTGAGTGCAGTTGTGGCTGGGGTTTGCTGCCGCAGCGACGCGAGGAGCCCGTTGTCGCCCGGCAGGCTCGCGACGGGCAGGTCGCGGCAGTAGAAGCGGAACGTGTACACGACGTTGTAGAACGTTTGGTAGGAACCGCAGAGGCGGAAGTCCACGTTGTTGTTGATGAGGTAAGGCACGAGCTGACCGCACGGGGAGGCGAGCGTGCAGTACTTGGGCTTGTCGGCCATTGTCCAGGTGCCACCGTTGAAGTACCGCGTCGCGTCGTCGCACTGCTGGAGCAGCGGTGCGACGAGCGCGAACTCGGCCGCCTCCTCTGGGGCGCAGGGCGCGAACGTGCGGCCGCCGTCATGGCACGTCTGGACGAAGCCGCAGGGCCCCGCGTGGGCAAGAGATGCCGCAGCCGCGAGCGCGAGGAGTACCGAGCTGGAGACGCCCATCGTGGTGTGACGTGGAGCTGGAAACTTGGGAAATGTGGTAATACATCGGAAGACAGCAACAGGCGGAGCAATGGGCACGAATTGGCATGGCATTCAGCAACCTGATCCCACCAGGTTGTCAAATGAGAGGAGCGCTCCGCATTCAGACTCACTAGTCCTGCATTCGTTGCCTTGCTGGGTTCAGAGCGCGCATCTCTCATCGTAGTGTGTTATTACGTGTGATGGGCGCCGCGCCAGCCAGTTTGTCTGGCTGTACCGTACCGTACTGGAGCAGGTCGGCAAGGTCCCCTCCACCGAGCGATAAATGCTGCTGTGTCGGACCAGCACAAAGCCACCGAGTACGAGCGCCAGCATAGTAGTGAGCTCATTCCGACGATACACAGCCAGGACTGTGCCACCTGAATCTCGCCACACGCATCGCCCACCGTGGTCGCGGTCGCGCATTGGCACCATCTTCCCAACACCACTAGTCCACACAGGTGCCAGCGGCATGTTCTCCCTGCGAGTCGCATGAGATGTCGCGGTGGACGACAGAGTCCATGTCGCTTTCGGGTATGTGCATTGGCGACGGTTCTAGCTCTCGTGTCGTGCTGTGTCGATATTCGGCTGCATCGAGTGAGGAGAAGCGCGTGAGGTGCTTGCACGTCGACGGTGAGCACCACGTCATCTTGGATGACGAAGTTAGTGACGTCCTGGTACTCCTCGTGCGAACGCTGTGGCAGCGTTAGGTGGTCGAGGTCGAGGCGGTTAAGAGAATACGCGCATGGGCCAACCGTGAGGGCGGCAGGGAACGCGACGGCCGCGTCGGTGAGCGTGACGATGCCCAAGTGAGACCGCCAGCCGGCAATGCCATTTGATTGAACATGATGACTCTCACGCCGCATGACGATTTACCATATTACTCGAATTGTCACCTCGTGGAGGGTATATCATTGTCACACAGCTCGTCTGCGACGACCAGGCGTCAGCTTGGAAGATCCAACGCCTCCGTGGTCTCGAAGATGCACTCACTCCAAGGGTGTCCTAGTAGAATTCCTACCAAGGCTAGCTTAGCCACACGAGCGTAGTGCCCATTGTGACCACGCTGGCCGAGAGCGCGATGCCTACAGCCGCCGAACGCGGTGTCGTGGCCGACGGCACAGGCGCTTTGGTGGCCGTGGCGGGGCTCTGCGGACCGACGGCTGCCGCAGACTCGTCGTCGCCAAGGCCGCTGGACGCGCTCGAAGAGGAACTCGAAGTGTCGGTCACCGCTGCCGTGGGGCTGGTGGTCTCCGGGGCCGGGGTTGATGTCGTTGGCTCCGGCGTCACGGGGGTTGCGGTGGTCGGCGGCGGCGGCGTGGTCGTCGCTGGCCGCGGCGCCGTTGTGGTCGGCGGCGGTGCCGTTGTGGCCGGGGTTTGCTGCCGGAGCGACGCCAGGAGCCCGTTGTCGCCCGGCAGGCTCGCGACGGGCTCGCCGCGGCAGTATCCACGGAAGGTGTACACGACGTTCTCGAACTTTTGGTAGGGCGCGCAGAGGCGCGAGTGCACGTCGTTGTTGTTGATGTAGGGCACGAGCTGCCCGCAGGGCGAGCTGAGCGCGCAGTGCTTGGCCTTGTCGGCCGTCTCCCAGACGCCGCTGTTGAAGTACCGTGTCGCGTCGTCGCACTGCTGGAGCAGCGGCGCGACGAGCGCGAACTCGGCCGCGACTTCGGGCGAGCAGGGCGCGAACGTGCGCCCAGCGTCCGTGCATGTGAGACCGTAGCCGCAGGGCCCCGCGTGGGCGAGCGTCGCCGACGCCGCGAGCGCGAGGAGTACCGAGCTGGAGACTTGCATCGTCGTGTGTTGAGGGAGAGCTGGCAACTTGGCAAGTGGATTGCTCGACCGGAAGACAAAACTGGGGAGAGCAATGGGCGCATGGGCTCTCTGGCGAATTGGCGCGGCATTGAGAAACCCGATCCCATAAGGTTGTCAAATGAGAGGGATTCTCCCTCTCATCCAGCGTGACACACTTGTCCAGCCTTTGTTGCTTTGTTGGGTCCAGTGGGCGCATCTCCGTCAACGATTGATGGGCACAGCGCCAGCCAGTTTGTCTGGGCCTGGCACTGCCAGGCTTTATCGGACCAGTACGACGCCACCCAGTGAGTGCAAACTCTAGCACGGAAGGACAGCGTCTCCCAGCACCTCTGTCTTGACGGGAGCTACAGCGAACGCAGTGCTGCCTTCGTTCTTAGCTGACCAAAAGCTCCACATTCGAAGGGCTCACACGAGTATATTTCAAAACATCTCTTTAGTTTACGCCAACGCTGCGCCGAGCGCCAGGACGGTCAGCGCGACCGCCGCGTTGGTGAGGCTGCTCAGCGTGGGCCGCAGCGCCGCCGAGGTCTTGGAGTTGACGTCCGTGCTCTTGGTGTCGGGCTTGCTCGTCCCGGAACGCCTGGTGATCACTGGCGTCGGCGTCGGGGTCTCGTCGTTTGGGATCGGCTCGGGGGTCTCCCCCACGAACTGCGTCGGTGCCGGCGTCGGCTTGCGCGTGCGGTTGTTGCTCAGGAGCGAGGCCAGCAGACCATTGTCCCCCTCAATCTTCGCGACGGGCTCGGCGCGGCAATAGTCGCGGAACGTGGCCAACACGTACACGAACCGCTCATACGGCGAGCAGATACGTTCATAGGCCTGCGTGTTGACGATGTAGGGCACGAGCGAGCCGCAGGGCGAGTTGACGTCGCAGTGGAGCTTGCGGTCGGCCGTGGCCCAGACGCCGCGGTTGAAGTAGTAGGTCACGTCGTCGCACTGCTGGAGCAGCGGCCCGACAAGCTCGAACTCGACCCTGGCCTCGGGCGAGCACGGCGCGTAGGTCGCCGCGGGCGAGACGCACGTGAGCCCGTAGCCACATGGCCCAGCCTCCACAAGCGATGCGACCGGGGAGAGCGCGAGGAGGAGCGGGGCCGCGGCGACGCGCATGGGGAGCAGTGTATGACTCGTAAAAAGCGAGAAACGGTGAAAATGGAAATGCTAGGATACTGAAGTGCTGTGGAGCGCATCGTCGGCGAAAAATTTCTTGGGCGTTGAAGCGAGGCCGAGGCAAGTCAGTCCACCTGCCACCCAGTAGGATGCGCTCAGGGTGATAGGACCAACACTCACCAGTATACAACAATCAAGTTATTAGGGTCGATATGGACGGGCTATGCACGATAGTGAGCTCATTTCGAATGGCCCAAAGCCAGGACGGTGTATCCACTGAATCTCGGCGCGCGCGAGTCTCGTCGCCCGCCACACGAATGCGGTGGCAGTGGCAATTGACGCCATCCTCACGCCAGCGCCGGCGCCAAGTGAGCTCCGTCCACTGCTGTTCTTATGCATCACCAGGACGCGCTTGGTCTCACGATGGTTGGGGCGAGGTTGTGGGGACTTGTTGGCCAGGACCTGCTCTACGTACGCGCTTCAGTGCCCCACCATTTGAGAGGTGATTGCACATCGCCCGTGGGCGCCAGGTTATCTATCAGTTGCATCCACGTGTAGAGGCTTCACGTTCATTCGAAACTGCGTAATCGCATGGCGACTGTTTCATTATGGAATATTTACGCCGTCTCTGCACCTATTGGTACGCCCTACTTACTCGAAGTCGATCTGAAGAACAACCGTGGTGACGCCCACGGCCACCACCACGGAGCTCATCGCGAGCGGGGCGGCTGCCGACGCCGTCTTGGAGCTCGCGTCCGCGTTGTTGTCGTTGGGCTTGGCGGTCGTGGCCGAGGATGGGGAAGATGCTTTGGTACTCGGAGACGGGGTCTCGCTGTTGGGAATCGGCTCCGGCGTCTCGACGTCCGCCGGACGCGACGGCGCAGGCGTGGGGCGGCTCTCAGCGGGCTTGCTCTTGAGCGACGCAAGCAGCCCGTTGTCACCGGGGAGCTTGGCTACGGGCCGGTCGCGGCAGTAGCCGTGGAAGGTCTTCATGACGCCATAGTAGGGCTTGAAGCTGTCGCAGACGTAAAAGTACGTGCGCGTGTTCGTAAGGTAGGGCACGAGCGAGCCGCACGGATGGCTGGGGTCGCAGAAGGTGTCCTTGTCGCCGTTTGGCCATGGGCCTCCTTCGGTGAAGAAGTAGGCGATGTCGCGGCAGGCCTGGAGCGCCGGCGCGACCAGCGCGGACTCGGCTGCCTCCTCGGGCGAGCACGGCGGCAGAGTCAGGTGCTCGAGGTCGAGGCAGGTAAGCGAGTACTCGCACGGACCAGCCTTGACGACGGTGGAGAACGCGACGGTCACGGCGGCAGCGGCGAGGACGGCACTGAGGACTTTCATGTTTCAGCGTGTGGCTCTTGAGACCTTCGCGAAAATCAAGAAGTGAGGCAGAGAGCAGAGAGTGCTTGTGGCGTGCTTGCCTCAGAGAGGATCCGAGTGGAGGATGCGCTCACAAAGTGAATTTTGGGTGCATCCACAATGGACGGTGCACCCAATAGGATTCGTTCTGAACGAAGGAGAAGGCTCTCTCGACACGTGCATTATTGCATGAGAGCACACATGTGTGCACGCGAGCCCTCGATCTTGCCTAAACAGTTGTCTCTGATGTTGTGTCGAACACAATGGTTCGCTTGCGAGAGGAGTCGTTCGCAAGGCTGGCTGGGTCGGCAATTGGGCCTCAGGAAGTGGATCGGATGGTACTGTACGCAAGAAGCACGACATTCGACGTGCCCGTGGGCTGGGCCGCTTGGGAGGAAAGCGCGCGGTAGACAACGAGTGGCAGTTTTCCTCGGGGCGCTGAGTTGGAATGGCGAGCTCACCGAGTCGGCAGACGACGTCTACCACTATAGTACGGATCTCCAGCGGACAGCGGTGACTGACAGACACTGAACACTGGCGTGCACTGCTGACCCGGCCGGCCTATGTTGCATGCGGAATGAGCTCATTACTTCGCCCACTCCTTCCTGTACTCGCGCACTGAGTGAAGGTTGGCCGTCTCACCGTCTCGCTATGCCCGAGGCCGGCCGCATCTCAGCTCAGGCGGTCGCTGGTTTCTTGCCGCGACGATCCACCGCTCTGAACCCACGAGTGCAAGAGAGTGTCGCTCACAGGATAGCGGATCTGCAGCCATCCACTGACTCGCTTGTTGCATAATACATGGCTTCTTGTCCTGCTTGTCGTGTGAACTGGTCTTGTCTTTATCGCTTGCCAGCGTGAACGCATGTGGCCACTTGCACCCAGCTGTCTCCGCCCATGCCCAAACGTCACGCTCATCCCTGTTCTCTCTTTCTCGTGTTACACTAATGCGAGCGGCTCCCGTCTGGCACCACCGCCAGGTGCTTCCAACCAGTCACTCCTCTCACACTTGACGTGCTCGTTCTCATTCTCCAATTCGCCTTCATCTCCCACACCCTCGCGTTGTATTCACACCATGCGCGTCCTCTCCACCACGCTCGCTGCCGCGGCCATCGCGCTCCCGGCCACCGCCATGGCTGGTCCGTGCGAGTTCGACATCACGTGCCTCAACATCGACCGCCAGCCATTCCCGCCGTGTACACCTGTGGAGGCCGCCGAGGCGGCGCTGGTCGCGCCGGCGCTCCAGGCCTGCCAGGACATCGCCTACTTCTTCACGAGCGGCGGCCAGTGGCCCCACAGTGACAAGGCCTTCTTCTGCAACCTTAACTCCCCGTGCGGCTCGCTCGTGCCCTACCTCACGCACGTCCGCTCGTACGCCAACGTGTGTGACAAGTTCAAGCCGTACTACGCCGTCATGCAGACCTTCCACGGTTTCTGTCGAAACGAGCCCGTGGCGCAGCTACCCGGCGACAACGGACTGCTCGCATCGCTGAAGAGCTCGGCGAGCAAGTCCACTGGCAGCCGACCCACGCCGGCGCCGTCACGTCCAGCGGACGTCGAGACGCCGGAGCCGATCCCGAACAGCGAGACACCGACGGCTACAACCGCAACGGTGCCCTCGACGACGCCCGCCAAGCCCAGCGACAACAACGCAGACACCAACTCCAAGACGGCGTCGGCGGCCTCCGCGCTCAGCTCGATGGGCGCCGTGGCAATGACCGTCACTGTTGCTGTCATCCAGGCGGCGCTGTCAGCGTAGAGTAGTTCAGACACGGGCACGAGCGCAGTGGTGCCCAGACGGCTACGTCTCTTACTTGTAAACAAAACTGTGTTTCACACAACTCGCGGCTTCGCTTCTTCTAGCTCCATGAGCTCAGCGCGCTGGTAGCATGACCATCGATCCACCGTGTTCCGACGACTCCGCCTACAGCTCGCTGTGCGCGGGCTTGCCGACGAGAATGGACTTGGGGTCGATCGCGCGGTACGGGTACGCGTCGCAGACCGCGAGCAGCGACGCGCTGAACGCCTCGTAGGGCGCGCGCTCCGCGCACGGACGTTGGCTGCTCATGTACGCGAGGTAGGGCAGCAGGCTGCCGCAGGTCGCGTTCTCGTCGCACAGCGCGTCGCTCGCGTGGCCGCGGGCGGCGTCTTCGCGGAACACGGCGCTCGCGCGGCACGCGGCGATGCGCGGCTGGAGCAGGCGCAGCTCGACGACGTCCATGGCACCGCAGTCGTCCAGCGCCGCGGCCTTCGTGGTGATCATCTCGGCGGCGCTGCAGCTCGCAAGAAGCGCGAGCGCGGCGACGCCTCGTGCCATGGCGCGTGGCATTCTTCTCGTGGCAGCCGGGTCCCGATATCTGTCTGGAAATGCCTTGTTGACGTTATGGACCCGTCTTGTCATTTGGACCTGTTCGAAAATGATACGAACCGATATGGGTACATAGAGCAAGAGTGTGTGTCAGGCGGTGACAGGTCCGGCGTCATTTGACGGTTTCCACGCGATCTCGGATCCGCGTTTCTGCATCTCTCCAGGTCACGCACCGCAAGACGAAGCATCGGAACCATGGAACCGTTTACGAGAACATGTCTTTCCCACGGAGGAGGCGCGTTGGTCCCAAAGACGGCGTTCGGCCGAAGGAGCGATTCCCTCCGCCTCTGGATCGCATGCGTGTGTGACAGCGACCCGCGCAGCCCACGCTCACTTCCGGTTCTTCACACCGTCCAGCAACCAGTTGAATAGCTCTCGCCCACCATGCTCGCCACTGACGCGCCGCCGCTCATGGCAGTCCCCTCCTCCAACGCCTCCTCCTCCTCCTCCTCTGCGTCCTCCGGTCTGCCAGCGCAGTCGTCCTCGAAGGCGGGCACCACCGCGCTGACCACCGCTCCGAAGACGCGAGGGCTCACGTGGATGCGGCAGCTCGCGCTCGTCGTCGTGTACTACCTCATGCTCAAGGCCGCCGCCACGAACCCGATCACTGCGAATCTGCGCGAACACCTGCGCGCCAAGCTGCGGCAGCGCGGCATCGCCGACACGGTGCGCGCGTTCTTCCACAGCTAGTCTTCTCGGTTGGATGCGCGTTTCGCCTCTCTGTACATATCGTTATTCTGGATGCGTCATCGATAAATACTCTATTACGAGCACGCACGAGCGTCTCGGTTGAACTTGCTCCTCAGCGCGCCCCTCCGCTCTTCCTATCCTCGCACAATATACCACGCTGTGCTCCCTGGCAGGCTCGAAAGCGATGCTCCATGTCGAAGCGCGTAAGACTGCTTCAAGATGGCCTTGGCTCAGGCCACACCCTACTGTACTGCGTGTGGGAACCGTTTGTCCGATCTCTGGCGCCAGCACGCGATCTTCAAGAGGCACCGTCACAGCAGCCACTACCACGCGATGCGCCATCTTCCAAAGCTGGCGCATCGCCAGGAAGTTCCTCTGTCGCGACGTCTGTAGAGGGCGTGTACATAATCGAGCGGAGAGCTCGCGCCGATGTACACTTTCTCTGGGTAGAACAGAACTCGCACATCGCTCTTCCTCCGATCTCTCTCCATCGTCCTCTACCTGACACCCCATAACAAATTACGAGCTAGGAAGCACCGCCGTCTCCCCCCATCCTGAGTCTTTCGCACGGCGGCCAAGGGTTCCGTTGCATACAGGATCTCCGCGCTCACTTGCACTCGGCGAGTGGTTCGCGTGTGCGTGTGATATCGCGGGACCTGTGTCCCCGCCGTGTGTCGCAGTGATTTGGCCGTGGCTTCCCGCCGCGACAGTCATTACCGGTAGTAAGAATTGGGGAGGAGCCGCTGAAGCCGAAGGGGATCTTCCTCCCCTTCTTCCGAGCGAGACACCCCCCGTGACCGCGTGTCCCTCCTCCTCCTCCGCTGCGCGTACGGTACATCGGATACCGTTGGCAGCGCCACGGGCAGTGCCACTGGCAGCTGGAGAGACCTCCTCGTCGTCAGTCGAGCAGGTCTCTTCATTGCTGACAGCGCGAGCCGCCCGAGAGGAGACTCCGGGACGTGTGCAACGCCTCCAACCGCACGACGAGCAGATTGGGGACTTCCCAGCGGCCCCCGGTTGGATCCAGTTCGCGTGGTCCAGCAACATCCTGCGTCCAACGACAACACACATCCCGGCGACAACCAGCGGAGCCCGTCGTCGCGTCGTGGTGCACCATTTTATGGATCCACTGACGCCCGCTCGCGCGTGCAACCTGGCGTGCGTCAGGAAGTCAGCACGACGCAAATATAGTAGATACGCACGACCCTGAAAATGAAATCAGATTCTGGTCTACTGGATTGAGTGAGAAATCCGCATGAATCCACTGATCTGGCAGGGGTGGGACCAAACTCGCACTGGCCACTGGTCCGCTCCCGCTCAGACTTTTTTATGTCACGGGTTCTAACGCTCAACAGTTGGGAGCAGGAAGACATTGCCGAAATTTCTACACTAGGATATAACTGCTCTAGGCGGATATTACCCTATCTGAATCGTGTCTCTCCCGCCCACTTCCCCTCTGGATTTCAGGACGTTCCGCCATTCGCACCGGTCAAAGAACCACTCGTGGACCTTGGATGTTCAGTCGCGGGGCGCCAATAGCGTTGGCACCCGGGGACCAAACGACCCACGTTTCCTCCCACTCTCCCGCGTGCGAGCGGAGCGGAGAACATAAAAAAACGAAAGAAACATCCCCCACAGTGCGGTCCCACGCAAGCGCCGAGTGCCGGGTTTGGACGGTGGCGTGCTACGTACGCACGACAGAGCAAGCTGGCTTCCGGCCGGGCGACGGCAGCAACAGGCGCACGACGGCTCACGAGGCAGACGAGGAGCGTGAGGGGAGGGCGGAACGATCACTTCTGTTCCGGCAGCTCCCGCCCGGCCGATTTGACGTGGAATATTTGCGCGCGTCGTCCAGAATCCAACGAGGGAACTAACGCACCCGCGAGTGCACGACTCCCACGCTCGCCTCGCCGGCTCCGCTTGACGACTGCGCGACGCACCCGCATTCGGCTGCCCCGCGCTTGCCGCCGCGTGCTCTTCCGGACGATCCCGCGGCGCTCGCTCCGGTCTGATCGCATTTTCGCATCTTGTTGCTCTCGCGGATCGACACTGCGGTCCGGATAGACTCTCCGCCGTCTCGACGTCCGGAGGTCAACGAGTCTGCGAAACGACTGGGCCCGCGCGCTTGCTCCGTCGTCCAGTTGGCGATAGGAATAACGTGCCAACAACCCCGCAACCGTCGGACCTAAAGCCAGGTGGCGCCCGCTACCCCTCCCATCCGGAGCCAGCACGGGTCCGCTCCCACAATCGCCGGCGTCCAGCACGAGACACCCTCTCTCATCCGGCGTCCAGCGTCCAGCGTCCAGAGTTCGGCAGCCGGCGCGTCCAGAGAACCCCGTGCCATGGCATCCTCGCGCGGCTTCGGCGGCGGCGCGCGGCGGCGGCCCGACGCGCCGCTCGCGCGCAGCAACAGCGACCAGCTCCTGCTGCGGAAGCGCC
>JAMFLL010001143.1:0-19536 GCA_027475725.1 Pythium rhizo-oryzae | reverse complement strand
GTCGACCCGGGGGAGCCGACGGCGGTTTCTAGTTGTCTAGAAATCCCTGTTTAACTGCCTCATAATACAAAAAAAAAAAAAAAAAAAAAAAAAAAAAAAGACTTGTCCAGCCGCGTAACGTGGTACGATCGGCTCACGCTGTTTGGGCGAGGGCGGGGTCCGATCTGGTACGCGTACTTGCCCGGGCCGCTCCCGCTCTCGCCATCTCTGTCTCCATCCCCGTCGTCGTCCCCAGCACAGTCCGCGCCGCCGTCGCCGTCGCTGTCGCCACTGGTGTCCTCAACCTCCGAGCCGACGCTCCCGGCACCGACCGAGTCGCGCCTGCAAACGCTGCCGACAACTACACCGACGCCGAAGCCACCCTCACCAACCGCTTCGCCCGGGGCAACGCTCCAGCCACGACCGACGGCCTCGCCGAACAAGACACAGCAAACTCGTGCCGTTAACGCCTCCGCCGCAGTCCGTCCTACCCATACGAACCGGGCGGCTCCGCTGCCACCGACACTCGCGAGCGTGGACGACGAGGCGACGACGCCGGAGGCTACCGCCGTGGCCTCACTCAAGCACGAGTCCACTGGCTCTGGGGTGCTGCAGTACTCGGTAGCGGCGATCGTGGCTGTTGCCATTCTGACGCTGCTGTTCGTGGTGCGTGCCTATCGCCGCCGTCGACAGACGAATGGGGACTTGGCGCTCGCTACCACTGACGGCAACGGCATTGGGTATCATACGCTCAATGACAGTGACCACAACGGGAGTAATCGGACGGCACATTCCAGTACCAACCCGCTTGCACTTCTGGCGACGTGCACCGAGATGCCAGCGTCGGCGCTCACTGATCTTCGCATCCTCGGCGGTGGCGGCTTCGGCGTCGTCTACCTCGTGCGCGACACCCAAAACGACCGACGACTCGCGTCGAAACGGCTCGCGCCCAAGTACTCCCAAGTCAGTGCCGCTGGCTCCACACACAACGACGAGCTGGACGCGTTCGTGGCCGAGATTAACCTCGCGGCCTCGCTCTCGCACGACCGCATCGTCGCGTTCGTGGGCGTCGCCGGACTCCACAAGACGGCGCTCCAGGCGCTCTTCGAGTACATGGACGGCGGCGACCTGCGACAGTACCTGGACCAGCGTCGCCCGATCGCGGAGGCCGACACCGAGGCCGGTCGGTCGTCGTGGACGCGTGAGAAGCTCCAGATCGCGGTGGACGTGGCCGATGCGCTCGCGTACTTGCACTCGCTGACTCCCACACCAGTCGTCCACCGCGACCTTAAGTCGCGCAACATCCTGTTGACCGCCAGTGACAAGCGTGCCAAGCTGGGCGACTTTGGCGTCTCGCGTGCTGCATCGACGGCTGCCTCGATGACTACGGGAGTCGGCACCAGCCGCTGGGTCGCGCCCGAGGTGATCCTGGGTGGCGGTCAGTATGGACCCGCGTGCGACGTGTACTCGTTGGGCGTGGTGCTGTCGGAGCTGGACACGCACCGCGTGCCGTTCTCGGATCTGGTGCACGCGAACGGTGAGCCGCTGGCGGATTTTGCGGTTCTGGAGCTGGTGGCGACGCAGGGTCGTCAGCCGTCGTTCAGTGCGTCGTGTCCTGCGGGTTTGTTGTCGCTGGCACGCGCGTGTTTGTCGTTCGAGGCGACGTTGCGACCGAGCGCAGCGGAGGTTGGTGTGTTGCTGCGAGCGATCCAGAGCGAGTTGTATGACACGTAGCTAGCAAAGAGGGGAGAGGTAACAGTCTACTGCAATGTCACATCAAATTTTACTAGTAATTCAGAGACTTTTCACGCCCATCCGCTTGACTTTCCACGCTGTTTACCGGCCACTCACTATCTTGCGTAGCCGGTGCGAGATCTCCAACGCGTTCGGGCGCTCAGATGCGTCAAACGACAGGCACTGCATCGCCAGATCCCGCACGACTACAGGACACGACGCCGACACACCCGGCCGTAACTCGCCTCTCGCGACCCCCTGCATCAGTGACAACTCCGTACGTTTCTTGCTCATCGGTCCATATTGGTCACTGATGTATTTCTCTCTGGCAAAGGGAACCTCGTGCGTGTCCAGCTCCGTGAGCACGACCCCGAACGAGTAGATGTCGCACTTCTCCGTGTAGCCTCCACCACCCGCCAGCACCTCCGGCGCGAGCCATCGGTTGGTGCCAACGCCCGTGGTCATGGTAGCGTTGTCCGAGAGATACCGTGAGACGCCGAAGTCGCTGATCTTGGCGTCGAGGTCTTGCGTGAGCAGCACGTTGCGAGACTTGAGGTCGCGGTGGACAAGTGGTGGGTTGAAGGAGTGTGCGTAGGCGAGTCCCTCGGCGATGCTGAGCGCCATGCGGAGCTTGAGCTGAGACCACGGGCGTGGCGAGCGAGGACTTGCATGTCGACTCGCACTTTCACCTTCACCACTGCTGTCACACGTACTTTGGCCACCACCACTACCAGCACCGTCGATGACCGAGACTGAAACTGGCGCTGGAACTGCACTCGGTGAGGGCTCGTTGGCGTCGAGGTAGGCGCGCAGGTCGCCGCCGGCCATGAACTCGAAGAGCAGCTGGAAGTCGAGCGGCGAGGACCACGCAACGCCCAGGAACGCGACGATGCTGCGGTGCTGTAGTGTGGAGGCGATGTGGGCTTCATGGATAAGCTGCTTGATCGCCGGAAGGGAGACGTGACTAGCGAGTAGCCTCTTGGATGCCGAAAGCGTGCGGTCTGGGAGTTGAACAAGGTGGACAAAGGCGTGGCTGCCGCGTCCGAGGAAGCTTTTGTCGCTGAGACGTGCAACGCGGATACGCCAGGCTACAAGCGTTGAGTCTCCAGCGAGCATGTCGTTGATTTGTTGGTGGAGTTGTGTGGACAGAGCGCCGTCGCCCTCGGTACTATGATGGCTTGTACTCGTGGCCTTGGTACTCTTGGTATGTGTCTCATAACCCGGTGGATGTGGACTACTTTGAGCCTGGTATGACTCCGGCGACTTTGGTCCCGCATGCCGACGACGTCTTGCTGCCCACACACCCACAACAACGAGCAAACCGACGGCCGCAACCGCCACGAGCACCCACTGTGTGGCGCCAGCACCGGGGTCGTGCTTGGACTCCAACAAAGCAGGTGCCTCAGACGGAAGGGCCGGTGTGCGGCTGGGCGGCTTGGTGTTGGTGGACGTTACTGGGAGCTCCGCGACGGTCTCATTCGACGCCGCTTCTGCCGCTCCCACGGACGACTCGGTAGGCGACGGTACATCGGATCCACCGGAGGCGCTCGTCTCCGCAGGTAGCGTTGTCGTCGTCGTTCCTAGGGGATCGATCGTCGTCGCTGGCGTGTCTGTGGGTCGTGGGGTCGCGGTGGTGGTCGGAGACGGCTGTGTGGGCGAGGGGGGGGACGTCGCCCCACTTGGCGAAGCAGGCGACGTGGGCGGTGGGGTCGTGGCCGTCGCGCGCGCGAGCTCGGCGCAGTGCCGAGCGAGGGGGTCGAGGATCTCACTGTACAGCGGGAACCCGTAATACGAGCACTCGTTCGGGTTCCTGGCGCGCATGGTCGAGACGTCGCGGACACAGTCGGGGTCGCGGCATTTTCGGTCCATGTACAGGGTCACGGAACCGAAGCTGAACAGAATGGAGGCGCACTGGGAGTAACCGGTGTCGTCAAGGAAGGGGCACTCGGGCAGCACCGCGCCGCGCGCCACCGGCACGAGCCACGCCGCGCTGGCGCCGAGGGCGGCCGAGCGGAGAAACGCGGTGGCGCGCACCATGAACAGAACGAACAGGGTGAGGGTCGAGCGCACGAAGAGGAGGTGGCTGTCCGTGTGGCCGTTGCCCTGGTTGAGAAATTATACGAGACTTGCCGCCTCGCCTGGCGCTCGGCTGGATTCATCCGCCCACAGAGCTTCAACATATCGGTATGAAAAGGGTATCTGACTACAAAGTTTACGGCTACTAGCGTTGGCACAAATCGAGCGGACAAATATCACACCTGTGATGGACCACATCGAATCAAAGAGGTCTGACACGTGGTAGTCCGGATAGTGGCACACACTGGTTTCTCGCCACCCGGCACCGATTCCAATGGGAGTCCCATCGCCACTCGGGCTTTTGCCATTGCATCGACAAGCGACAGCACCGATCCATCGGGTCGCCAGTTCTCAAAGCGAAACATGCGCGAACCGGTCGCTTCGGGCACCAACTGGACGAACCTGGGCGTCGGCTCGCTGGGGCGGGAGACCGACGACGGGTCGCTCTTCTACGGCGTGGTCAAGTGGGATCTCCAGAGGGTCGACGGGTGCATCGCCGAGAGCGGATACGCGTTCCGCTATGGCGTCCCACCCACGCTGCAACAGCTCCACGCGTCTTGCACCGCAGGCCCCTGCATCGAGCTCACTAACAGCATGATCGCTGGTCAATCGGTGCCGCCGAACCCCATCGAGTACGACGCCCCCATGAGTGACTGGGTGCACCCGCTGATCGATTACTGCCTGCTTTACCACATCCCAGGCGACCCGTGCCCGGAGGACCCGCTGGCGCAGCTGCTGCTCGACTTCAAGCCGATCGTGGAAGCGTGCGAGGCGCAGTCGCGTGTGTCCATCATGGGCGTCATTGAGCGCGGTATCCGCGCGCGCGAGGCCGCGATGGCGAGTAGCTCAAGCGGCAGCAGTTGGTACGACGCCATCGGCTTGGGCGGCTACGACCCGGACATTGCAGCCATGTGCGCCGTGCCCGAGTGCGACAACATCATGTATCGGCTCAATATGAAATACCAGTACATGGGGTCGTGTCCGTTCGCCCAGCGGTACGATGTCTACAACCCGTTGATCATGTCGTTCATGCATTGGTGCGACGTGGAGCATCGTGTGACGTGGTACAATCCACTCTATCGGTGGCGAGGCCCGATTTATTACTTCAACCGGCCTGGGCCACTGCCGCTCTCACCATCGCCGTCTCCTGTACACTCAGAGCTGCCGTCGCCATCCCCACAGCTCTCTTCGAGCTCCAAGCCTACGCTCCCGGCACCGACCGAGTCGCCCATGCAAACGCTGCCGACAACTACACCCACACCGAAGCCACTCTCACCATCCTCGTTGCCCACACCAACGCTCCGGCCACGGGCGACTGCCTCGTCGAACAAAACGCAGCAAACTCGAGCGGCGAACACCTCGACCGTGGTCGGTCCTGCTCGTGCGAACCGGACGGTACCGCTGCCGCCGACGCTCGCCAGTGTAAATGCCGAGGCTACGACGCCGAACACCACAGCTGTGGTTGTGCGCGAAAACTTAACGGGAGGCGGTTCCTCGGCGCTGCAGTACTCGGTAGCGGCAATCGTGGTCGTGGCCGTATTGGCGCTTCTGTTCGTGGTCCGCGCTCATCGTCGTCGTCGTCTGGCGAAGTTGGACCTGGCATTCACGACCAGTACAAGTAGCGGTGGCGATCCGTACCGTACGATCGATGACCACAACGGGGCAACTGAACTTGACAGCAACGACTTGCACGCAGTGCTCCTCGCCTCGTGCACCGAAATCCCGGCATCGCAGCTTGTGGACGTCCGCATCCTCGGCGGTGGCGGCTTCGGCGTCGTCTACCTCGTGCGCGATATCCAATACGACCGACTACTCGCGTCGAAACGGCTCGCGCCAAAGCACACCACTCACGTTGGTGCCGCTGGCTCCACACACAACGACGAGCTGGACGCGTTCGTGGCCGAGATCAACCTCGCGGCCTCGCTCTCGCACGACCGCATCGTCGCGTTCGTGGGCGTCGCCGGTCTCCACAAGACGGCGCTCCAGGCGCTCTTCGAGTACATGGACGGCGGCGACCTGCGACAGTACCTGGACCAGCGACGACCGATCGCGGATGCAGATGCGGAGGCGAATCGGTCGTCGTGGACGTCTGAGAAGCTCCAGATCGCGGTGGACGTGACGGACGCACTCGCGTACTTGCACTCTTTGACCCCCACACCAGTCGTCCACCGCGACCTTAAGTCGCGCAACATTCTGTTGACCGCTGAAGACAAGCGTGCCAAGCTGGGCGACTTTGGCGTCTCACGCGCGGCGTCAACAGCGTTCTCGATGACGACGGGCGTCGGCACCAGTCGTTGGGTCGCGCCCGAAGTGATCCTGGGTGGCGGTGCGTACGGACCCGCGTGCGACGTGTACTCGTTGGGCGTGGTGCTGTCGGAGCTGGACACGCACCGCGTGCCGTTCTCGGATCTGGTGCACGCGAACGGTGAGCCGTTGGCGGACTTTGCGGTTTTGGAGCTGGTGGCGACGCAGGGTCGTCAGCCGTCGTTCAGTGCGTCGTGTCCTGCGGGTGTGTTGTCGTTGGCTCGCGCGTGTCTGTCATTTGATGCGACCTCGCGCCCGAGCGCGTTGGAAGTGATAGCAGCGCTGCGAACGATCCAGAGCGAGCTGTATGAGAAGAAGTGAAACCAGCGGGGAACTACAAACGATTTACTACAAAGCGACACACTGGACCTTACTCGACAGCTTTTCTTTTCTCTTCCTTGACGTGTGATAGTTCTTCTAACGGTCACTTACTAATCGACGCAGACGGTATGAGAGCTCCAGCGCGTTCGGCCGATCAGCCGCGTTGAACGCAAGACACTGAGTCGTCAGATCTCGTACGACCACTGGACATGACGCCAACACACTCGGCCGCAGCACGCCACTCGCAATACCCTGCATCAGCGACAACTCGGTGCGGCGCTTACCTTTGGCACCTTTCTTTGTCTCATCGCCATAGTCGTCGCAATTTGTTTCCGTGGCGAACGGAACCTCGTGCGTGTCCAGCTCCGTGAGCACGACCCCGAACGAGTAGATGTCGCATTGCTCCGTGTAGCCTCCGCCACCCGCCAACACCTCCGGCGCGAGCCATCGGTTGGTGCCAACGCCCGTGGTCATGGTAGCGTTGTCCGAGAGATACCGTGAGACGCCAAAGTCGCTGATCTTGGCGTCGAGGTCTTGCGTGAGCAGCACGTTGCGCGACTTGAGGTCGCGGTGGACGAGCGGCGGGTTGAAGGAGTGTGCGTAGGCGAGTCCCTCGGCGATGCTGAGCGCGATGCGGAGCTTGAGCTGCGACCACTGACGGGGTAAGTCGAGACTGGCAGCTCTACTTCCACTCGCGCTGGCACTTGCGCCACTGCTGTTGCTACGAGTGACCGAGACTGGTGACATGACTGGCTTGTTGGTGTCGAGGTAGGCGCGCAGGTCGCCGCCGGCCATGAACTCGAAGAGCAGCTGGAAGTCGAGCGGCGAGGACCACACGACACCAAGAAACGCGACGATGCTGCGGTGCTGTAGCTTGGAGGCGATGTGAGCTTCGTGGATGAGCTGCTGGATGGCGGGGAGCGAGACGTGGCTGGCGAGCAGCCTCTTCGAGGCGACGAGTGTGCGATCAGGTAGCTTGACGAGGTGTACGAAGGCATGGCTGCCGCGGCCGAGGAAGCGTTTATCGGTGAGACGCGTGACGCGGAGCCGCCAGGCCACGAGTGTTGCGTCACTGGCTAGCGCGTCATTGATTTGTCGATGGAGGTCGGCAGAGAGAACACCATCGTCGTCGACATTATAGTTGCTTGCATTCGTGGCCCTGGTACTCTTCGTGTGTGTATGGCCATCCGTTGTATCGGGGCTACGATGAGCTCCATACCCGGGCGACGATTTGGTGCTAGGACGGCGCCGCCGATGGATCAGGAGCGTCACAGCTACAAGCAGACCGACGGCGGCGACGCCGGTGAGCACCCACTGCGTCACGCTCTTGGACACGTTGCTCGCGGAACCCAGCAGACCCGACTCTGCCGGCACCGTGAGTGTGGGGGTTGGTGTCGGTCGGGGTTGGCGCGACGCGGGCGACGAGCCGTCAGAGCCCACGCCCTGCTGCACCGGCACGTCTGTGGATGTTGCCGTGGGCGACTGGGGCGCCTCGCCGTGATCAGACCCGTCTAGGATCGCTGTCGGTGTCTGTGTCGTCTGCGGTGGTCCAGTTGTCGCGGACGGCGACGCGGTCACAGGCTCGTCCATCGGTCGTGGCGTGGCGGTCGTCGGCGTCGGCGTCGATGGCGACGTTGAAACCGGGGGCGGTGGCGCGGTGGTCGCGGCACGCTCGAGCGCGGCGCAGTGCGAACGCAGCGGCGTGATCAACTCGGCGTAGAAGCGGTACCCCTGGTACGAGCATTCTGTCGGGAAGGCGGTCGTCAGCAGCGCGACATCGCGCACGCAGTCGGACCGCTGGCACTTTTCGTCCCAGTAGAGATTGGCGGTCGAGAGGCTGGTCAACAGCTTCCCACAGTCCGACAGCGAGGGCACGGCGCCGCACTCGGGCAGCGTCGCCATGGGCAGCGAGAGAGCGCAAGGGCTGGAGAGAGGAGATGATGTCTCGGGGGCACAGGCTACGCCCCAGCCGCTCTGTCGTCTGCTGAAGAACTCACAGCGTCAGCTCTTCGCCGCGAAGAGCTGACGCTGTGAGGCACGAAGTTCGCGCCTCTCGCGCACCGGATGGCTGGCGACCTTGCCATCACAATCCACCAAGGTTCCTGGTACAGTCCCCGTTACGAACGTCGCTGAATTCAAGGAACTTGCCGGCCCCATATCTCATCATGTGTCGGAGGCTCTGTTGGTCCTGCTTTGGCCTAGAGCTGCACGAACTTTGCCAGATCCTTGAGCCAGCAAACTGGTCTGACTATACGATTGTGGAGGTAAATCTCAACTCGTTCCCACCACCTGGTGGTGCACGGAGGCTGATCACCTACCAAAGCGTACACAGCCGCGGCGAGTAAGCGCGTACACTCCCCCACCGAAGAGACCACGTGCCCTGCAGGTCACGCTCGACCCGCTGGGATGTCAGCTCACCATTCGGCCATTCGCCATTGTCGAGCCGATCGCGATTAGTAAGGTGTCGGTGCGGTGACCAATGCGCGAACCGATCGCCTCTGGCGTCGACTGGACGGACCTTGGTCCAAGCAACGCCGGGCGCGAGACTGACGACGGATCGCTCTTCTACGGTGTGGCCAAGTCGTTTCTCCAGCCGCTCGACAAGTGCGTGGCCGCGACCGGGTACACGTTCCGCTACGGCGTGCCCCCGACGCCACAGCAGCTCCACGCGTCGTGCGCCGCGAGCCCGTGCATCGAGATGGCCAACGCCATGATCGCCGGAGGCGAAGGGGTGTATCCGCCGCCGATTGAGTACGGCATCCCGCTGCGCGACTGGGTGTACCCGATGATCGACTACTGCATGCTCCACCACATCCCGGGCGATCCATGCCCGGAGGACCCGCTCGCGCAAATGCTGCTCGACTTCAAGCCGATCGTGGACGTGTGCGAGGCGCAGTCGCGCGTATCCATCACGGGCGTGATCGACCGCGGTATCCGCGCGCGCGAGGCCTATATGGCGAGCAGCGGAAGCGGGAGCGCCTGGGATGCCCAGTGGGAAGGCGTCCCAGGGTTGGGCGGCTTCGAACCGAGCGTTGCAGCCATGTGCGACGTGCCCGAGTGCGGCAATCTCATGTACAGACTCCACATGAAATACCAGTACATGGGGTCGTGTCCGTTAGCCATGCGGTACGACCTCTACAACCCACTGATATACTCGTACATGCATTGGTGCGAAGTGACCAGTCGGATCGCCTGGTATAATCCTATATATGAGTGGCGGGGACCGGTCCTGTACTGGTATTTGCCCGGACCGCTGCCGCTCTCGCCGTCTCCATCGCCACCACTGTCCGCGCCGGTGTCGCCGTCACCGTCGCCGTCGCCGTCCCAACCGCTTTCCTCACGCCTCGAGCCCACTCCCCCGGCCGCGCCCACCACGAAGCCACCGCAGCCGTCCCCGACAACCCTCAAGCCACGACCGACGGCTCCTACAAACACGACAAGTGCCGCCAATGCATCGGCCGTGTTCGTTCCGACTCGTGCAAATCAGACGCTACCGTTGCCGCCAGCGCTCGCCAGTGTGGAAGAGAAGTCGACGACACCAGCAGCGACCACCGTGGCCTCGCTCAAGCACCAGTCTGGCAGCTTCACAGCGCTTCAGTACTCGGTGGCAGCGATCGTGGCCGTCGCTGTACTGACGCTGCTGTTCGTGGTCCGTACCTATCGTCGCCGTCGCCAGGCGAAAGCGGACTCGGCGTTCCTGACCAGCACAACCACCGGCAATGCGTATCTCACGCTCAATGATACCGACCACAACGGAGCAATCACCACGGGATGGGATAGCACTGATCCGCATGCACTGCTATTGGCCTCATTCTCTGAGATCCCAGTTTCCCAGCTCGTGGATCTGCGTATCCTCGGCGGCGGCGGCTTCGGCGTTGTCTATCTCGTGCGCGACACAGAAAACGACCGCCTACTCGCGTCCAAAAGGCTTGCGTCTAAGCACTCCCAGGCCGGTGCCGTCGCTACCGACAACGACGAACTCGATGCGTTCGTTGCCGAGATCACCCTCGCGGCCTCGCTCTCGCATGACCGCATCGTGACGTTCGTAGGTGTCGCCGGTCTCCGAAAGACGGCGCTCCAGGCGCTCTTCGAATACATGGACGGCGGCGACCTGAGACAGTATCTGGTCCAGCGACCGCTCCAGGACATGAACGCGAGCACGTCGTCATGGACGTCGGAAAAGCTCCAGATCGCGGTGGACGTGGCCGACGCACTCGCGTACTTGCACTCGCTAACCCCCACAACAGTCGTCCACCGCGACCTCAAGTCCCGCAACATCCTCTTGACTGCCAAGGACAAGCGCGCCAAGTTGGGCGACTTTGGCGTCTCGCGCGCTGTCTCCTCAGCGGCGTCCATGACCACGGGCGTCGGCACCAGTCGTTGGGTCGCACCCGAAGTGATCCTGGGTGGCGGTGAGTATGGACCGGCGTGCGACGTGTACTCATTGGGCGTGGTGCTGTCGGAGCTGGACACGCACCGCGTGCCGTTCTCGGAGCTGGCGCACGCGAACGGAGAGCCGTTGGCGGATTTTGCGGTTTTGGAGCTGGTGGCGACGCAGGGTCGTCAGCCGTCGTTCAGTCGGTCGTGTCCTGCGGGTTTGCTGTCGGTTGCGCGTTTGTGTCTGTCGTTTGATGCGACGTCGCGGCCGAGTGCGGCGGAGGTTGGTGTGGCATTGCGAGGGATCCAGAGCGAATTGTATGAAGCGTAATCGTACAAGTGGAGAAGTTAAAGCAGTCTATTGTATAGCCACACACACGTACGGGAGAAGTACTATATAGCAGTCTTGAACGCACTGCCCGAAAGAAATCCGCGGAACTCATGCAAATGGAGAGACGTGGCCCACAGAGACTTGAGATCGTCGCCGGTTAGTTTTTGTGAATTCGCTGTATTGTGACGCCAGCGAAGGGGAAAACGAAGCGGAGCGTCCAGCCATGGGAGGCACTCTCTAGTGGTGGCTCTGGTTGTCGAGCGCGACCGCGCGCTTGGCCTCGAGCTTGGCGATGACGGCGTCCTCGAGGCGGCGGATATCGTCCATGGTGAGCCCGAACCAGTCGTCCGTGAGGCACTGCGCCTGGCGCAGCGTCGAGTGGAAGAGCTGGCGCTGCTGGTCGCGGATGATCTTCTCGACCTTGCCCTGGACGCCCCAGTAGTCGAAGTTGACGCGCACGGCCTTGTAGCACGTCATGACCGGCTCGACGCTCTTCTGCCAGCCCTTGGCGAGCGGCCCGCGGCCGGTCTTGGCCGACTTGTAGGTCGCGGCGTCGTACGAGTCCTTGATCTCCTGCTTGGGCAGCTTCTCGGCAATGTCAAGGCTGTATACGATAATAATACGCAAATGAAGTGAGCTCCTCGCATGGGGATCAGCAGTTCAGGCGCGCGCTGGAACGTACTACTCGACCGTGCGCTTCTTGAGCTCGCTGCTCGACATCTGGAGCGCGTTCTCCGTGTCGCCGCGGTCCGCGAGGTGCTGCGATTCGATCGAGATGTAGAACTTGTTCTTGGCGAGGAAGCCGTTGACGATCACGGTCACGCAGTGCGGGTACGCGTTCCACGCCTCCTCGATCAGCACCATACTGTCCTCCGGGCAGCTATAAAACGACAGAGACCACGCGGTTTAGCACACATCCACTCATATCCTAGTCACAACAAGAGCCGACGTACAAGGCCGAGACGACGCTCGGGATGTGCGACTTGACGTAGTAGTGCTTGAGCGTGTACTGGCCCTTGTTGCGCGGCACGGTCCAGCCCGAGATCGCCGACACGCCCATCTACAGCCACATACACACGAACGCCATCAGCCGCCGAATAAGAAGAATAAGAGGAGGGGGGATAGTGACGACGTACGTGGCCGTCGGTGTTGTCGTAGGGCTCGTTCTTGAGGATCTCGACGCCCTCGCCGTTGCCCGTCATCTTCTCGCTCGCGTCCACGACCATGTAGAGCTGCGCGACCTGGAACTCGGGCACGGTCATGTGCAGCGGCACGCGGAACTCGTGGATCAGCACCATGGCGACGGAGGAGAGTGGAAGGTTGCGGAGGAGGAGGCGGAGGAGGAGGCGGAGGAGGAGGCGGAGGGGAGCGCGCGGGGCGGCGGCGGTCGCGAAGTGGGGAAGCAGCCGTACGTAGCTGCTCGCGGAATGGAGTCCACGCGGCTGACTGACTTGACCACGACAGCGGGCGGGGGGCCAGTATTCAAAACCAGAACGAACCTCTCATATAGGATATGTAGCTCAAGAGGCGCGCGTGATATTCCTTTCATCTAGTACAAAATAACCTTCATAAAAGGATAGTCGGTATAAATGAGTGGATGGGTTCCAGATTGCGGGAGAGAGGTTTGACGCGGTCCAGCGAGCTAGATCCCAGTTCCCCCGGGAGAGTGACGTCACGGGCCCCATCCGTTCCCCGCCCAGACGTGAACCCACTGGAGCCCCCGCGGGATCGTCGCGCGTGTGGGTTGCGCGCCATCACGACACACGCAACGCCCCGGCGTCGAAGCCCTGGAAGCGGGTGATAATTCTCACCCCGCTCGGCTTCTCACGACGGGTTGCAGGGAGAAGCCCTCATGGCTACCTTCGTGCAACCTGACCTGGAACAGAGATGGGTACACCGCAGATCCAAACTGGGGATACTGAGACGTGTTCTCCATGCATCCCCATGGAGTGGCAATACTGTCTTGAAAGACGGTGTCTGGTCGTTACGCATGCACGTGGTGTGTTGTCCTTGCCGTCATGACCAGCCCGGTCGTTGGCTCCAACTCACAGCTCGCGACACTCGCGAGTAGGCACCACAGCTACTCTCTCTCCAGAGACTGAGACAGTGGATAACACCACTCGAAAGAGGAGTAGACTTGAGGCCCAAGTCCCGACAGCGCTGAGATACCAAGCTGAAGAAACGTGAGAACGCGAACTTCAACTTGGGATCTTTAGCGCGCCATGTCCAGAGTCGCGTGTCCAAAAGCCACGAATAGAAACACCCCGGATTTGCTTCGATCCCTCAAGATTCCGCAACGCGAACGGCCACGCACACGCGTCGGTTCACCGCTTCCGACACCCCGCACAAAACGACGCGTCTTCTCTGGCTGCATTTGGCATAGCCACGAGCTATGGCGCAACGGCAGCAGCGCGAGGCGAGCGACGAGTGGGAGCTCGTCGCTGCCAACGAGGTCCACACCATCGACGCGCTCAAGCAGGAGGGCAACGCGCTTTTCCAGCAGCAGCGATACTTTGACGCGATCCAAGTGTATGCGCACGCGCTGTCGCAATTGCCGCCGGTTGACGCGGCGCACCTCACTCGCGAAGACGTCGAGAGTCTTGAGAACCTCGAGGTCGCGGTCCGGCTGAACCGCGCGCTCGCGTATCTCGAGCTGCAGGACGCGAATCTGCTCGCGTACGCCGACGAGGACTGCTCAGTCGCGCTTGCACGGCAGCCGCTCTGTGTCAAGGCATTCTACCGTCGCGCGCTCGCACGCGAGCGCTTGGGCAGAACCAAGGTCTGTCAAAGCCGTCCAAATCTCTTCACCAGTCCCCTACTGCTCTGACGGACGGCTCGTTGTCTGCAAAAATAACAGGATGCGCTGTCTGATGTGGAGCAAATGCTCGCCTTGGAGCCGGCAAACCCGGCGGCGCTTCAGCTGATTGCGCGGCTGCAGGAGGCGTATTCCAGCCAACAGACCCGAGACGAGCCCGTCGAAAGTGAACTTTCGGCCGCTCTAAAGCAGCAGTGCTCGCTCTCCAAGCAGACTCCAGCTCACAACTCAGCACACGCGGCTGTGGATGCGCCGACCGTCGCACATGACGTCTGGAATGCTCTACAAGACGAAGAGAAACGTCTCCGTGACGAGGTCTTCAAGCAATCAGGCGCTATGAAGAGCCGTGCGAGCGCAGTCACACATAAGAAGACGCGTGCCAAGGCGAGGCCTGCTGATGACATTACCCGTGAAAAGAGTGCTCCTGATGAGGTGCGAACGAAGACGGACTCGATGTGGGCTGCACTCCTACAAGAGGAGACTTCAACGGTCGAAAACGTCTACAAGAAAAGAGCCGGAGGAGCGACGCAGATAACAACAATGGGTAAGCTCAAAACAAACTCGGTAGCCTCTATTCATCCCAGTCGGTGAAAGCTGGCATTTGCAAGCGCGATCGCCGAAACCGAAGCCCGCATCCACCACATAGATCGTGCTTAGCTGGATTCAGCAACGTGCATCGAGTGCAACTCCACTTCTCTTCCTGAGGCTTGTCTTGCTCGGTAGACACTGGTTCGCTTTCCTTCATGTCCATGTCGATGATCGACGCTTCCGATGATCTTGGCGGAATCCGTGTGGGGGTAGACGCCGCCAGCAAAGAGTTTGCAGCCGCTGACTGGGCTTTGGAGGCTGTTGGTATGTCTTCTTCCTCGTCGTCGTCAATCAGTGCAATGATTCGACGCTTTTTGTTTGGTGGACTTGCCTCTCCCGAGCTGCTCCTTTGACTGCTTTTTGAAGCATCGGGCTCATTAGGAAAAGACCGTTTGGGTGGCAATACTGAGGTAGCTGCTTCCGATGCCTTAGGCCGATTGTTGTTCTGCACGTCAGGAACGATTTCGAAGTCGGAGTCGTCATCACTCTCGGTATTCGCAACGGTGTCGTTCGACTTCTGGCTCGATTTGTCTTCGTTTGATGGCGGGCGTCTTGCGTTATTGGGCTGTTTCACAGCACGGTTGGTAATCTCAACCTCATCATCCTGCTCCTCTTCCTCACTTTCACTCTCACTTCCGCCAGAGTCAAAGTCGTCCGATTCACTGTCAGCGTCCTCTTCAAATTCGTCTTCATCGATCTCCTCAATCCTCGGCGCCTTCTTTACTTTTGAGCCCTTCGACTTTGCGTTCGCTGCTTCGGCTGCTCTCTTCTTCGCGGCTGCAATCTTCTCCAGACGCTTACGTTTGCGCTCTTCCTCGCGCTCATTTTCTTGCTCTTCGTTTTCACCCATGTGAAAGTCTTGGAGCAGTTGCCAGTCCACACGGCAGCTGAAAGCGAAGCTGACAAGGTCTTCCCGCAAGCCTTCCATAGCTCGCTGCATGATCTCATCGTCGACTGAGTCGTAAGCACGATGATGCCCCCAACTGTTCAAATCTTCCTCTGGCGGCATGCCAATCTGTGGATGATAATGCTTCTCGCTATTCACAAGCGTCGTCTTCTCACCTGTGTTTACGTCCGTATCTCCGTCAAGTTTTTCCGCACGACCCTCGTCCTCGTTCTCATCGTCGATCTCGATCACATCCGATGCATTGGTCGGTGAATCATCGCCAGGGTTTCTCCATTGACAACGGTCACACTTGAGTTGGTCGTGCGTGTCCGACATCGTTTCTTTGTTGAATACGAAGAGCCGCTTGAGATCCTTCGAGGATAGCGAATTCACCTCCTCTTTGTCGTCCACGATATTCTGCAACCCTTCTTTAGAGAGCTGGCGCTGGAAAATCTTCTCCTCCAATGTTCCCGTCGCGAGAAAACGATACACAAAACACATTTTCTTCTGTCCTTCTCGCCACACACGCGCAGCAGCCTGTTTGTCGGTCGCTGGGTTCCAGTCGGGATCAAAAAGCACAAGACGATTCGCTCCGATGAGGTTCAGACCACAGCCGCCTGCTTTGCTAGATAGAAGGAACGCGAACGAATTCGTGGTGGGGTCGTTGAATGTGTCCACCAGATTCTTGCGCTTCTTCGCAGAAGTAGTGCCGTCGAGTCGAACGAATGGCAATTGACGTTCACGGCAGAGCGAGGACACCACATCCAAGGTTTGCGTGTAGTTGGACACGATCACGATGCGGTCGTTCGAGTGCTTACGCATTGCTTGCATCAATCTGTCAAGCAGCATGAACTTTCCAGACCACTCGGGATGACAAGTCCGATCATGACCAGAACGACCGCGATAACCTGTAACAGCCGACGAGTTCGATGCAGCCGATGTGGCGGACGCGAAAAAGTGAGAACACCCATCAAATCCTGCCAGCTTTGTGTTGCTCTTTCCCGATTCGTCAAAGATCAGCAAGGGATGGTTGCAGAGCTTCTTGAGCGCCGTGATTGAAGAGAGAACATTTGCGCTCTCTTTTCGCATCATGTCACGGAATGCACTGGAGTGTAAGAAGTGCAAATACAATAGCTCTTGCAGGGGTGACAGTGGGCAACAGATGACTTGCATGAGCTTCGGCGGTAAGTGCTTGGCGTTGAGGATGTTGCCTCGACGAAGGATGAACTGGTTCACGATCTCACACAGCATAGCTGAGCAGGCTTGGGCAATCTCTTTGTCTTTGTCAGTCGAATCAGGTTCACGGCCAACAAGGATCGGACCAAGATATTGCTTCCGGAACTCGCTGGTAGTGCCAAGAATGTTTGGGTTGGTGAAGTCCACCATCGCATAGAATTCTTCGAGGTCATTCTGCATCGGTGTGCCTGACAACAGCACACGTTTGCGGCACGCAAGTGACGCCAATGCGCGATTGATTTGCGAGCTTGCGTTCTTGAGGCGATGAGCTTCGTCACAAATGAGCAAATCACAGCAGTACGGGGCGTCGTGGAAGCGCTGAGCGTGCATACGGAAGGTCTCATACGAGATAATGAGCACTTGCGGCGCGTTGGCAGCGAGGGAACCGGAGAGTGACGGCTTGCTGCCTTCGATGAACTGGCGAATGCCTTTGATCACCGTATCGCGATTCGCCTCGAACAGTGCCACGGTCTTGACTCGTCCATGGAGCCACTTGATGATCTCGTCGTCCCAGTTCTTGACGAGCGATGTCGGGCACACCACGACTGCACGGCGACAGATTGGTGTCTTGTCTGGCGACATCGATGTTTTAAAGAGCGTGTACATGAGCGTGATACTTTGCAGCGTCTTGCCCAGTCCCATATCGTCGGCCAGAATGCATCCCTCTCCTTCAAAGCCTCGGATCTTCGCGACACAATCGAACATGAACTGGACACCCTCACGCTGGTGGGGACGAAGAAACTTGCCCACGATCTCCGGAACGACGACACGCAACGCAGGGTCTTCTTCACTTTGCCACAGCACAAGCGGTGGGGGCGGCGGTGGCGCATCAGGCGCGGGTGGCGCCGGCGGCGGCTCGTCCACGACTTCGTTCGGGTGCTGGTTCTCCAGTTCTGCGAGTGGGTCGTCATCCACATCTTCGAGCTGGACGGGCGGCAGATCGTGCTTGACCATGGGCTTCATCGCTGTACCCCACCGTCGCCGCATGCCGAGCGTCTTGACGCGCAGCAGCCGCTCGCTCTCGCCCGTGCGGTTGGCCTCGCACGGCGACTTGAACTGCTGCTTGAGCTTCTCGGCGCGCTCCTCGGCGGGCACCGTGAAGAACGAGAGCACGGGCAGCCGCTTGATCGCGCTGAGCCCGTCACCGGACTGCAGCAGGCGGCGGTTCCGCGCGGCGGCGTCGTCGTCATCGTCGCTGGCCTTGCTGGCGGTGCGCGCCGGCGCCGCGGGTTTCATGAACGGCACGACGAACGGCTTGAACGGGGCCGACGGCTGAGACCCGTTGGGCGGGCGCCGGCGCAGCAGCGACATGCCGGTAGTTATCTAGAGCGTCTATCGCCTCCTGGCGCGTGGAGAGGCAGCGGAGACGCGTATAGAGAGAGGAGAAGGCGACGCCTCGGCGCATCCACCGTCGGTTGTTCCGCGCGTTGCCGATGGCGTTCAAAGCGGAAAGCGCGCGGAAGCATGGGGAGACCATCACTCTGTCAACCGAGTGCAATCTATGTAGACCACATGAATGACGTATTAGTGTGTACCACATAGAAGAAATGCAAGGGGGTTACGCTTCTCTGCGTAACCCAGGAACTCTGGGTGCGAAAACGGTGCTGACGTCAGAACCGCCTCCCACTGCTGGGTTCGATGGTGGCCAGATCTTCCAGGTTCCTCCGAGGAATCTCGCGGCGGTGGCATGGAGCGCCGCCGTGCCGGACGGCTCGGGTTTCAGGATGGATGTGTACGGTGTTTCCCTGGTTATTACGGAGGTGTTCGCCAGCCCACGATTTCATCCGGTCGCGGCGTTCGTCGCGGCATTGTGGGTCGCTCGCCGTTGCATCGCGCGGGCTCCTGGTCATTGACCCATGCCATGTGGGTTTCTCGTCGGGACGTTGCAAACTCCCTCCACCGGATGGGTACGTGTGCGGACGTGCGACAAAGGCACCGGGTGGGCAACCGCACCCAGCGAACTTCGCGTTACACCAGCGGCCCAAGAGCGTTCCCCCAACATGTTGGGGGAAAGCTCTCGGGCCAACAACAACAACTTGTGTGCGGGGCACAGCCACAATTTCGCGATCACCTGGCATGCGTGCGACCAAACATCAGAACTGCCTGCGACTGGGACCTGCGCTAGAACATTCCTCATATTTATTCATGGAGGTATCAGGGTGCGTCTCATCCAATCCATTTGAGTCAAACTCGCCACCACCACAGACTGGCTTCTTAGCGCACATATGTAATATCAAAGGTTCTCTGCGCCCAGCTGGCTCTCTTTGCGTTGGCGCCGTCGCGTCGTCGCAACTGCCAGCCGGCACCACATGGCTCCGCGACGGTCCGCTCCGCTTCGGTCCGCGCGCGCGTTGTTCTCCTCTCCGCTCCGCTCCTCTCCGCTTGCTCTCCGCTCCGCTGTCATATCGCGACTGTGAGTCTTCCACCCACATCGACTCTCCCCCGACGAATATGGTGTCTGTGGTCTCCCCCGTGGCGCTGTGCGCCGCCGCGCTCTGCGCGCTCGCGGCGCTGCCGCAGCGCGCGCAGGCGCTCGACAAGTCGCTCTACGGCATCAACTACGACCTGCGCCAGGGCCCGGACTGGGACCCGAGCAAGTGCAAGCCGGCGGCGACGATCGCGAGCGACCTCAAGGTGCTGAGCTCCATCACCAAGCGCGTGCGCACGTACGCGCTGAGCGACTGCGACGTGCGGCCCGTGCTCACGAGCGCCAAGGCGCTGGGCATGACCGTGTGGCTCGGCGTCTGGGTCTCGGCCGACACGGCCGTGTACGAGAAGGAGGTCGAGGTGATGAAGGCGCTGCTCAAGGAGGGCCTCGTGGACGCCAACGTCGTGGGCATCAACGTCGGCAGCGAGGCCGTGTACCGCGGCGACATCACGGCCGAGCAG
>JAMFLL010001142.1:3374-19542 GCA_027475725.1 Pythium rhizo-oryzae | reverse complement strand
TTCTCGCTGCGCAAGCAGCTCGCGCTCCAGGCGCACATCGCGAGCCTCTCGGCGGCGATGCGCATCTTCCTGCAGGAGCTCTCCAAGTCCGAGGACGTGGGTTCGCTGCACGTCGAGACTGACGAGAACGGCGCCATCAAGCTCATGGCCGGCGACCGCGAGCTCAACCTGAAGAAGCTCGACAAGCTCTCCAGGCCGGCGGTCCAGTTCCGCGACGCGCTCGTGGACCTGCTTGAGAACGTCGAGACGGCGGCCACGTCCGTGCCCGAGCTTGCCGAGCAGTCGAACGCGTTCCTGGCCGAGGCACAGGAGTTCCCCGCCAAGGTGCCCGAGGCTGCGTCCTCGGCCGGGCTTGGCTTCTCCGACATGCCCAAGGCTGTCAAGACCACGGCCGCGAACGTCAAGGCGCTCGGCAACGGCCCGCACATCGCGCGCAGTACGACCACGATGATCCAGTACGCCGGTCGCGAGCTCTCCGAGGCCGTGCGCAAGCCCCTCGGCGCGTAATTTCGAGTATGAAACAACGGAAGACGCGAGGTGATCCAAGACGCCCCCCCCATCCATCCACCGCCGAGCGCATTGGAACGCTCGGTGAGGGTTTCGAAGGGACACGCCTCGACGACAAGTGTAGTGTATTAGATTGAGTGCGGACTTTGCGTGAATATCATTTTGAATTGGAAACAAGCATCGCCTCTCTTGTCGACGTCCGCTAGTCTGCATCAATCTCCGAGAGTGGCCAATCTACCAAGACACCAGAAAAGTGTAGCCATGTCACTCGTACTTAGTCGGAATAGAGCTCCTCACGGCACACGTCACAGATTCCGTACTTTACCACCCAAGGCGTCGTTTCATGGTGTGCTCGTTGGACCGATGGCGCCGCTTCGAGCGAGGGCTTCTCCTTCCGACACGGCCAACGAGTAGGACACTACAGAGCCCCTACAAACCACTCTCTTCGGTTCCTGAGAGACCCAGCGTCACCATGTCGAGCCGCGGCGAGAGCGTCCGCGTGTGCGTGCGCATCCGCCCGATGAGCACCAAGGAGAAGCAGGACTGCCGCAAGCAAATCGTGTTCGCCCACAAGGGCACGGCCGAGATCGAGCTGGTAAATCCGGACGCGGACGGCGCCGAGCCGCCCAAGAAGTTCACGTTTGACGCCGCGATCTCGGCCGAGGCCACGCAGATGGACGTGTACAACAAGGCCGCGACCGACATTGTCGAGTCGGTCGTGAACGGCTTCAACGGCACGATCTTCGCGTACGGACAGACTGGTGCTGGCAAGTCGCACACGATGGAGGGGTACTCGGAGCCGCCCGAGGAGAAAGGAATCATCCCGAACTCGTTCAAGCACATCTTCGACCGCATCGCCGAAGAGTCGAGTGCCAAGCAGTTCATGGTCTACGCGTCGTACCTCGAGATCTACAACGAAGAGATCCGCGACTTGCTCGCGCAGGACCCGAAGAACCACTTGGAGCTCAAGGAGAACCTCGAGACGGGCGTGTACGTCAAAGACCTCATCTCGCGGCAGGTCACGGGCGCGGCCGAGATCGACGCCGTGATGCAGCAGGGCAAGAAGAACCGCAGCGTGGGCGCCACGCTCATGAACCAGACGTCCTCGCGCTCGCACTCGATGTTCACGATCACGGTCGAGGCCTGCGCGAACGCCGCGGGCGCCGACGGCAAGCAGCACATCTGCGTGGGCAAGCTCAACCTCGTGGATCTCGCCGGTAGCGAGCGCCAGGCCAAGACCGGCGCCACGGGCGACCGCATGAAGGAGGCCACCAAGATCAACCTGTCGCTCTCGGCGCTGGGCAACGTCATCTCGGCGCTCGTGGACGGCAAGTCGCAGCACATCCCGTACCGTGACTCCAAGCTCACGCGATTGCTTCAGGACTCGCTGGGCGGCAACGCGAAGACCGTGATGATCGCCAACTGCGGGCCCGCCGACTACAACTACAACGAGACGCTGTCGACGCTGCGGTACGCGAACCGCGCCAAGAACATCAAGAACAAACCGAAGATCAACGAAGACCCCAAGGACGCCAAGATCCGCGAGTACCAGGAGAAGATCAAGGAGCTCCGAGAGGCGCTGGCCGCGCAGGAGAAGAACGCCAGCGCCGGCGGTGGCGGATTTCTCGGCGAAGGCAAGGAAGGCAAACAGGGCCCAGGCGGTGCGGCGGCGGCACCGCTTGCGCCCCAGATCGTCGAGCGCATCGTCGAGAAGACGGTCGTGAAGCGCGAGGGCGTGAGTGAGGACGTCCTGAAGAAGCTCGAGGAAGACGCCAAGCGCGAGAAGCTCGAGCTCAAGCAGCGCGCGCAGGCCGAGATGAAGGCGATTCTGGCGGACCAGTCGCGCACCGAGGAGGAGCGGCAGCAGCTCGAAAAGGAGCTCCAGTCCAAGGCCGAGGAAAAAGCCCGTATGGAGAAGCAGAAGAAAGAGATGATGGATACGCTCCAGAAGCTCGAGAAAAAGGTCATCTCCGGCGGCAAAGTCATGGACAAGGCCGCCAAGCAGGAGCGCGAGCTGCGCGAGGCGCAGCTTAAGATCGAGGAGCAGAAGCGCCAGGAGATGCTGCTCGCGCGCGAGCTCGCGGAGAAGGAGGACTCGAACGTGCTGCTCGAGGAGCAGTTCTCGACGCTCCAGGAGGAGGTGGACGACAAGACGCGTAAGCTCAAGAAGCTCTGGGCCAAACACAAGGCCGCGACGACCGAGATCGAGGACCTCAAGACCGAGTTCCAGACCGAGAAGGAGGACATGCTGGATACGATCCGCGAGCTCACGCGGCAGCTCAAGCTCAAGCACGTGCTGCTCACGCACTTTGTGCCGCTGGACGACGCCGGCGCGCTCGAGAAGCGCGCCAAGTACAACCCAGAAGTGGACGAGTGGCAGGTCGATCGACTCGAGCTCAAGCCTGGCGCGCTGCGGCCCAAGCGGCCGGTCTCACGCCGTGGCACGCGTCGCATCGAGAGCGAGTACGCGCGCCGCAACCGGCTGATCGACCCGACGAATGTGCGCTGGCGTGCCGACAACGTCGTGATGCTGGACATGGAGATGCCCGAGCGCCGCACCAAGGACTTTGACTACGGTGGGCCCAGCAGCCCGACCATGAACTTTTGGTTCGACCGCGTCGGCTGCAGCGAGGACAGCGGCGAGATCGTGTTCGAAAACGACGTGGACCACCACAGCGGCAAAGACCGCGACCGCGAGAAAGACCGCGAGCGGGAGACGCAGGGAAGAGATAGAGACACGAACGGTAGCAGCAGCACCACGGCGTCCTCGTCCTCTCGATCCGCTGGCGGCAGCAGTAGCAGCGCGGCCTCGTCCAGGGGCGAATCCAGAGACTCGTCGTCGTCCAAGAAGAAGGCCTCGTCGTCCATGTCCGGGCCGGTGATCGACGACGCGACTCCACACGGCGAGGCGTCCGGCGACCGGACGGCACGCGACAAATCCAAGAGCGCGAGCAAGCGGCCGCCCACAGCGAGGTGCGTTCTCTCTTCTGGAGTCGGTCCATGGAACGTTGATGGTGTGCTAATGTGTCGACTGACGTATTGGGGGCTCGTGGTGGCAGTCGCCGACGAAGAGACTCGATCGGAGAGGAGTGAGCCGCTCGGTTCCGCGCAGCAGAGGAGAGGAGCGAACAGACCCCTTGGGAGCGGGGCGTCCTGTTCAGTCTGTATGGTGAGCCCTTGGATTGTCTAATTGACTTGGAGGAAAGAAATCTGCGACGTGTGGCGTGAGGAGCTCACTTCAACTTGGCGCGACGGTGGATGGCTCATCAAAAGAGCTCTGGAAAATCCAGGTGGCGTCCAGAGCGGCACGACTGGATGGGAGAACTCGACCGGGGCGAGGAGCTTCCCGAGTCCTGTGGCTCCCCCCTTTCGCGTCGCAAAGTGGCGGGATCCGCGATGGAAGTGAACTGGTTGGTACCTACAGTACTGTCTGGAGGTGTCACTCCTGTAAACTGGACGTTCACTTCGAAGGGCGCTTTTTCCGCGCCTGGCCTGTGGATGCCACTGGAACACGTACCGAACTACCGGTACTGAGTAGACCGCTGTGCCATGGCACTTAACTCCCCGGGGGCGACACGACCCTTCCTGTCAAAGAATGGCTTCCAGTACCAACAAGATCGCGAACGGCGCACAGTGGCCGCGAAAGCAAAAGGGTCCAGACAAAGGGATCCATCCGTTGGCTCGAACGATATGTGTGTACCGGTACTGTAAGGATCGGCAAGTCGCTCCTTCTCCCTCGACCGAGTGGTCCAGTGTTCGAGATATATACGGAGCGAGCGAGGTGCCAGGCGCAGCTGACATGGATCTTCGCGCATTTGGGCCCCAAAGCCCACCACTGGCAGCGACCGGCGTGCTGTCGGTGCGAGGGCGACACGGCCGCGTGGCAGGAACTCCTCCACGCCGAGAGATCACGGCGTGTGCCCGCGGGCCTCGCGGCGAGAAGACCTAGGATTCACACGCGGGAAGAAAAAAAAAAAGAAAGGAAAGGAGAAACGCGACACGACTCGCGGGGCGAGACTGGACCGCGCAAACACACTTCCACCACCACCACAGTCCACACACGCCACTGGCACGGATAGCCTGCCAATGGCAGGCAGCCATGGCTCGTGTGGCGAGTCCAGTCAAGTGCGGTCACACAGACCACGCACGTGCGCCGATCAGCCACGCCGCGTGGGTGGATCCGGGATCACGGATACACCGTGACTCGCGGGGAGAGGTGCCACGTCGATGATCCTGCGACGCGTGCACTGGGCTGAGCGACGTCCCAGGTGGTCTCTCTGGGCCGTAAACGAAGAAGTTCGCTGAACGGATTGCCAGCATCATGAACCCATCCGCCGCAGTACCGGTACTCTACGGTATCCAGCCCTGCGACTGTGTCTGTGCTAGATTGACATGTCCAGATTTACAGTACCGGTGCCAGTACGTACTCCGCGCAGGCGCGTGGCACATGTTCGCAGCGTTGGTGGCAGGTGCCAAGTTGGCTCAATTCAACGGCTCTGTTCGCGAGCAAAAACTCTCCGCCGAAAGCTCGCCTTGTGCCCACAGCACGACTCGAACTGTTGGTGCCACGGTCCAACGGTGATCACGAGGCTCTGGTTGTTGGGGGCGCCACGGCACCTGCTTTTTCCATCTCGTTCTTTCCATTTTCGCTTCTCACGACTGACGTTGGATTCACCAGGACCACTCTCACCACCGGAGGCGTGCCCCTGCAGTTTCTTTCTGTCATCGCGACTCCCGCTAATCTACATCCTACTGTACACCACACTTCCGCACTAAGCAAGCACCCGAACGTGCGGACGTGGTCAGTTGTTGGTCTGTGCTCTCTGTGCCGCCTTGATCACGGCCGACCGGCTTCTGCGATGCACATATCGCTGTTTGGAGGAACCAACGTGTTGGGAGAACAAGCCCTATTAGTTCCTGTGTTGGGACGTGGTCTCCGCTTCCCAACGACCAACACCACCGTGGCCGCTTGCACAGCGACGTTCGTGCGCTCGTTGATCCGTGCCCCGTGCTCGCACACAGGTGCCATGGGGCTAATATTCTGTCAGCACGCTCCAGCCGGCGGAAATCCAGAGTCCATCAGCCAGACGCGAAGTGCTCAAGTTTCCACAACCGCGCGAACTTCCGCTTGAGTGTTGCCGACGGCCTGTCGCGTGTCGCGGATGCCATGACAGATACGCGAAACCGTCATGCGCTTGACGCAAGTAAACCGCTACCGTCAAAAATTTCAGGAAACCGCAGCCATGGATACACCTTGGCGGTTTCGTCCACCTGCCACCTTGGATGTGTGGATCGAGTGTCCAGTGCGCGGAACGCCCTCATGCCACACTGCTTGATAATGCAGCCACAGTGTTCTTCTTCTATGACCCAGACGTTGGGGCTGGTCAGATCCATGGATGTTCACCGCCCATACGCAAAGAGACCGTAGTAATCTCCCCAAACAGTAAACCCGCTGGGTGGAGAAGTCCAGCACGTTCACAAAAATCCAGCGGCGGCACAACCAACACTTGTGGACGAGGAAGGTCACGCCTGTGTTCCAGTTCCAGTTTGTCGGCGGAGCACAATGTCCAGGTGTTGGCAAGGAATGGCATCGGCCGCAGGACGCTACAGAGGGTGTTTGCCGTGTTCATGTGGCAGCGAAGTACGGTACTACAGGAGGCAAATCACGGCTCGTGATCAGCCAGCACGAGTGGGTGGCATTGTTGGCCGGGCCAACAGTGGCAATTGGCCCACACTTGGCCGAAAGCTGCTGTCGGACCAATCAGCTGCCGCCATGGCTGATATTGGCCCAAATAGACACCATGGTCCGTTTCGGAAAACCTGGACTCTTTGGGTGGTCGGCCGATTGCTCGGTTCGTTGGCGGCACGCACCCGCGTTCTGGTCAGAAAGATCCACTTTCTGGACTCGTAATAGACAGGTCTAGGGGAGCTGCTCGGGTTGGTTCGGCTTGGCCGTCCCCCATGTTCCTGGATCGGTCCAGCGAAAACCAGGGTTTGAGTCCAGACCGGGGCTGTGCCTGTCTGTTTTTTGTTTTCTGCGGTTCCCTTCTCCCCCTTCGCGGCGAACGCTGGACGGATTGGAAAAAAACAAACTCAGTTATCGCGCCGTTCGGTCCGGAGAGCGACAGCTTTCGACTCGCATGCGGCCAGCAACAGCACATCCCGAGTCTCACGCCCACCCGGCCGGCTGGTCTGCTGAGCTCTCCGCTGGACGCTGGACGCTGGAAGGGCTGGGACACCTCCCCGGCGCCATTGCCGCATTGCGCGTCTTGGGTTAGACTCGCCGCGTGTGACGGCGCAGAGAGAAACCCGCGCGGCGCAGGCGATCCGTCCGCGCTGGCCCGAATCGCGCATCTGGCCGACCGCGCCCACTGAAACCAACCCCGTCCGGTGAACGCTCGCTCGTTCTCGCCTTCTCCAGCCCGACAACTGGACCGTCCAGTCTGTCCGGCGAGTCGAGTCCGGAACAACAACGCCGAGCACGCGTCCAGAGACGCCCACTCTGCGTTATTGACCCTCCCCCACACACATAAGCCACCGCTCACAGAATGCGCTCGGTGCTCACGGAGGACGATCCCATCGACAGCATCTCCCTCCGCCCCACACCGACCATGGACGACGACCGGCGGCGGCCCGAGCTCCGCAAGCACAAGACGCTCAAGGCGTTCGACGTTCCAGTCCTCTCGACCGAGAACCGCGCGCCGAACCACCACCACTCTTCTCCGGAAAACGCCTCGTCCCGGATACGTCTCCTCCCGGAATCCAGCGACGCGGCCACGCGGATACGCGTCCAGCGCCAGCGCGACTACGAGATGGCCGCGAGCATCCTCGAGGCGCGCAACCGCGCGGACCTGGCGCGGCGGCGGCCGCACATCTCGTTCGACCACCAGCGCATCAGCCTCGAGGCCACGTTCCGCTCGGCCCCCGGTGGCCGCGCGCGCGTCGTGCTGGACGAGGAGACCGAGTCCCCGGACGCGGTCGTGCGCCGCTCGCTGCGCGCGGCCAGCGAGGCCTATCTCCAGCGCCACAGCGAGGCGTCCGCGCCGTCCACAGCGGCCGATGCGGCCGGCGTGTCGTCGTCCGAGAACGACAACAGCTCGAGCAGCCGCGAGGACGACTCGGGCAGCACGAGCACGAGCGGCGGCGGCGGCAAGAAGAAGAAGAAGACCGTGTCGTTCCAGGACGAGTCGGCGGGCGTGTCCGGCGTGGCCGCGCTCTCGAGCAGCTCGCGGCGGCACCTCATGGACCAGGCGCGGTGCAACGACGACGAGAGCGGCCCCGGCAACGGCCACACGTCGTCGCCCATCCACGCCGCGAGCTTCAAGGGCGACCACGTCGTGGTCGCGCACCTGCTGGGCCACTACGGCGCGCTCGACGCCGCCAAGCTCGTCAACTCGATCTGCTCGTGCGGCATGACGCCGCTCCAGGTGGCGTGCGACCAGGGCCACGCCAAGGTGGCCAAGCTGCTGCTGCGGCGCCAGGCGCGCCCCAACAAGCGCAGCAGCCAGGCGCTGCCCGCGCCCGCGTCCCGCAGTGGCCACCTGAGCGTGGGCGTCGCCAAGAAGCGCCACCGCAGCTGCCTCGCGCTCGCGAGCGCGCGCCGCGACGCCGAGATCGTCGAGCTGCTGCTCGAGCACGGCGCGCTCGTGGACGAGGACGCGCTCGTGACCGCGAGCTCGCTGGGCGACGCGGCAGTCGTGCGCCTGCTGCTGCAGACCACCAAGAAGAGCGCCATGGGCGGCCTCGCGAGCGGCCTCGAGAAGCTCTGGGGCGGCTCCGGCGCGAGCTCGTCGTCGTCTTCGTCGACGTCGGCGGCCTCCGGTACCGCCGCGGGCGAGCTGGACGCGGCCTGGATCTCGAACGCCGCGGTCGTGGCCGTGGCCAATGACCACCCGGGCATGCTGCCGGTGCTGCTGGGCGACGGCCACTCGGCGGCGTCGCGCGCGCGCATCGTGCAGTGCGCGATCGAGGCCACGACGCTCGCGGACTACAAGCTGCTGCGGTGCCTGACCAAGCTCTTTGCCCACGCGGTGCTCATCGACGCGCGCGACGGCAACCACAACACGCTGCTCCACTTGGCGGTCAAGCAGGCGAGCTCGCGGTGCGTGACGCTGCTGATCCGCCTGGGCGTCGACGTGAACGCGCGCGACGCGCTGAGCATCACGCCGCTGTACATGGCGTGCGCGCGCGGCCAGAGCTCGATCGTCAAGCTGCTGCTCAACGCCGGCGCGTCGTGCGAGGCCATGGGCCCCAACGACGAGACGCCGCTCCACATCGCCGCGCAGGAGAACCACCTGAGCTGCGTGACCCTGCTGCTCAGCGAGGGCCGCGCGCCCGTGGACGGCACGACGCTCGACAAGTGCACGGCGCTCCACCTGGCCTGCCAGCGCGGCAACACGGCCGTGGCCAAGTGCCTGCTCGACCACGGCGCCGACGTGAACGCCAAAACCGTGTGCGACGAGACGCCGCTGCTCAAGGCCAGCCGCATGAGCAACATGGAGACCGTCAAGCTGCTGCTCTCGCGCGACGCCGAGGTCGCGACCAGCTCGACCTCGTCGATCTCGAGCTGCGCGAGCAGCGTCCGCACGGCCTCACGCACGACCGGAGACTACGCGCACACGGCGTCCACGTCGTCGTCCGTGTTCTCCACCGGCAGCAGCGTGCGCTCGGTGGTCTCGGAGAGCGACGTCGATCGCTCCAACACCAACTCGAGCTCGCGCTCGCGCTCCACGGATGCGAGCTCCAGCTCGGGCACGGGCTCGTCGTCGTCCTCGAGCCGCCGCCGCCACCAGCACTCGCAGGCGCTTCTCCAGCGCCTCGCGGCACATCAACTGCCGCGTCGCGCGGAGGAAGAGGCCGCGGAAGCGGCCGAGGTCGCCAGCGTGAGCAGCGCCTCGAGCGCGCGCAGCGACCAGATCTTCATGGCCAAGTCGAACTCGCACAAGTCGTTCAAAGGCTGGCTCAAGTCGGTCGTGAAGAACAAGTAAGTTAGTATTTTATCTATGGAGGAAGAGGAGGAGGAGAAGAAGAACAAGAGCCGAGCGAGGCTCATATTATTAATCACACGGGTGATCTGTGCGTCCGCGAACGATAGCGGACGCCGTCACCACATCCGCACCCCAAACGCTCCATTTTGAATCCTTGCCTTCCCACATTGTGGACAATCTGGACTCGCGCCGATGAAAAAAAGTCTGGACAGTGATGAAATGCCATGCCCAGCGAAGATGAAGTCATACAAGTTCCCTGTCTATTATGTACATTTGCCCTTCTTAGGTGACCTCTAGATGAGCCGCGAGAAGTAGGCGTCGTTCTTGAATGCCTGGAGGAGTTCGCTTGGTGTGCACATCAGCTTGAGAAGCTGCTTCTTGAGCTCACTTCCACCGATCATGCCCTCCGAGCTGAGAGTCTCGAGCCCCAGCTTGAACTCTCCGCGCGTGAGCGGCTTGAACACGCCAGCGTCGTGGCTTACGTCGCAATAGCATTCATAGAGGTCGTCCACACGATACAGTTTGTGCGTCGTGCTCGAGTCGTCAATAGAGGATGACGTCAAAGTTGAGTCAACACAGTTCGCTTGGGCCACGAGACGGGTGGTGGCAAACAGGATCATTTGCAGGTTGCGAGGCAGAGACGACACGTTGCTCTTCGACTTGCCCTCGAGAACCGTCTTGATTGTCTTGACGATGTCGATGAGTGAGATCGGCGATCCAAAATTCTCCACATCACCACTAGGGTCGCTGAGCTTCTGCTGAAGCACACGGCGACAGATGTCTAGCGCAAGACGAACATCTCCGGACTGAGCCGCAACCTTGCGAGCAATGAAAGCTACGCCGTGGGCGTTCACAATTCGGCACGCATCGGCTGCTCCGCCCAAACGATCCATGAGAATGTCGCTGATCGTCTGGAACGAATATGGCTTGAAGACGATAACCTGGGGCTTGACGGTCGGCAACTGCAAGCGAAGCGAAGCGAGGTGACGCTCGGTAAAATCAATCTGGTTGGCAATGCCGACAAGAATGAACGAGTGACCGTGCCGATGCGCCAATTCGAAAAGCCGGCATATATCGGTTTCGAGGCTGGTTTTCCCGAGAGCATCGATCTCATCGAGTACGAGAAACCTGTGCGAAGATACAGAGATAAAAAGAGTCAGATATGCGGCTTTGAAGATGGCAGAATGGGATATGTGCGTACAGAGTTTTGGATCGTTTCAATCCCGTCTTGGTAGCACGCTCGATCGCCTCGAACGCCTCATCTCCATCCACAAACTCCCTGTTCGTCAGAGTTTCTGCAACCTGACGAAATAGTTGATTGAAGTCACTCAGCCCCATGGCGTTCACATGTACAGGAATAATCGAATCCGCGGTGTTCGTGAGTTTCTGTTCAGGCACGGAATGGGTTAGATGAGGTGACAGAAAGGTGTCACTAGAAATGTTCAAATCCTCACCTCATGAAGCTGTCCAATCACTTCACTCAGAGAGCGAAGCAGTGCCGATTTGCCGCACCCAGGAGAGCCCGAAAGGTAGAGGCTTCCGCCACGCTGTTCCTTGAAGCATCCGCGGCAGAATTCGAGGATCTTGTTGGATTCCGATTCGCGGTGCGTGAAGACTGCGGGCTGGTGTGCAAGTGATAATCTTGCAATGGACTGTTTTGCGAGCTCATGGGTAGAGAGGTTCGACCGTCTCGTTTCCTTCCCCTTTAAAGCTTTCTCCACAGTTGGTGACGGTGTGAACGCGTTGTTCAGGTTCCGGGCGAAGTGCACGCTTTCCGGCGTCGACTCTTCTTTCCTGGACTTCGACGAAATGCTCTCAGGAGAGATTTGCTTGTTGGACTCGATCAGCGCGTTCAGATCCTGGGTTGCTTCATCCTCTTCCTGCAGCTTCGGAGCAGCTGACTTTTTCGCACGATCCGTAGGTGGTGGGGTCAGAAACTCTGCCCGCTCCTGGCCGCTGATCTTCACCTTCTTGGGAGCAGGGGTGTGTGCGACCTCAGCATCTTCTGTCACGCTATGTTTCCGCTTTTCTGGAGTGGCATGTTCTTCATGGATCGGTTCGTCATTATCGATGCCACATTTGATCTCCTCGGCAGTATCGTGCCAAATTCCACTCGTCTTCAAGTACTCCTCGAGCGCTGTCTTGGACGAGAAGTAATCTTCGCCACGCACCATGTCTTGCTTTTTCTTACCCGTAGGTTTGAAGTAGTCGTACTCGAATGCTCCAGGGCGGTAATACCATCCTTTTTCTGCCAGCTTTCCCCACACATCACCAAATTTGATTTCTTGTGACGACAGAGGCTGCGGACGATGCTGCTTGATCTGATCGTGTGCCGGTTTGCGTCGCCCAGACCCGACGGAAACTGACTTGCGCGAGGAGCGATTCAGAACTCTAGACTCCTCCTCGTCATCTGAAAGCTCGATCACGTCGATCCGTCGCGGTTGAAGGACCGACCTCGCCCGCTCGCGAGCGGGCTTCTTCGAATCATCTTTATATACGCTCGGTCTACCATACGAGGTCTCGTGGTCGGCACGAAGCTTGTCAATGATCGCTGGCTCGAAGTCTTTGATGTACGCCTCAAGGGAAAGGTAGCCTGCGAAGCAATCTTGACCAACGCGCAGTTCCTTATCAGCCTTGCCCTTACAGTGAGGCTTGTAGAACACGAAACCATCGGCGGATTTCTTCATCGGCACGGCTCTCCAAAACCAACCGCGGCTTCGTAACTCCTGTTCGACCAGGCCTTGCTTCAGCTTGAACGGTGGTGCAACTGGTCCGACCGTCTCTTGGAACGTTCCTTTGCGTCGTCGGGGTGGCTTTGCGTTCGATTCTTTCCTGTTGTTGATCTTTGTCCTCCGAGCTGGTCGCTTCAAATCAACATCATCTTCGTCGTCGTCTTCATCATTGTCTTCGTCACTGGCGCTGTCACTCTCCTCGGGATGATCGCTCGCAGCGTCTGACATCTCGATATCTGAAGAAACTGTTTCGAGGGGCTGGGAAAGTTCATCATCTTCTTCATCGTCTTCCTCGTTTTGATCCTCCGTTTCGCTGGAGCTCGCCATATCAGAGTCCTGCATGTCGGATTGATCGTCTTGGGCACAAGTAGTCTGCTCTTGAACACCAAGGTGGAGCAGAAACTTCGCGATGGCCGCTTGCTTGCCTTGGAAAATGGTCTCATTCGGGATGAAGCGATCAAATGTAGTGTTCGGCATGACGTACATGACTTGGGCAGCGCTCTTGATGGTCTGCCAGCCAGCAGCCACCATCATGCTCCAGATGCATTCGTGAAGTGGGCTGTCACCATGTGCGTCAGCGTTGTTGCTCTGAGTCCACACCTGGAGGAACTTGATACACGCGTTGTGGAGGGCTTCGAACACCGTTTCGTTCGGTCGAAACTCGAAAAACTGAACACCCGGCATGGCGTAGATCTTGCTGCCGTCGGGCTTCACAAAAGTTGACCAGCCAGCTCGCTCCATGAGCGACCAGCACAGCGCCGTCAGTTCTGGTGTCAGCGTGGGCTTCGCAGACGCCTCCGCCTTGTTCTCAATCTTCTCCATGGGCGTCTTCCAAGAGACCTTCTTCTCGCTAATCTCCTGATGCACGGATGATGTAGCGATGGCCCTCTTGACCGCTGGGCGAATCACCGTGGGCGTCGGCCGCGCGTGCTGCTGGGCATTGCCGCCTCGCGTCTTTGGAGCGGTGAGGAACGCCATGAAGAGCTTCGCGGCGGCCTCGTCGTCGTTCGCTTCCTCGTAGAACCGGTTCGCGTCGCCACACGCGCGCAGGAACGCGCTGTTCTGCTCCACGCGCGCGATGGTCTCGTCGTCGACGCTGTGGGTGCGGCACACATTGCCGAAGTCGTCGGCGCCGTCCCACGGGTGCGACGTGATCTCCTTCTGCTCCACCACGCACACGCGCAGGCTCGGCACCACGGTGGCGTGCGCCGCGATGCCGGCGCCGTGGACCACGGCGCGCACGCCGAAGAAGAAGACCACGCGCTCGTTGCCGTCCAGCACATATTTCAGCTCCTTGATCGCCGAGAGGTCGTGGCTGTGGCGCGTGGCCGCGCTGTAGCTGTCGTACACGCACGCGGGCCAGAACACGCGCTGGCTGGCGAGCTTGACCCACTGGAGGCGGTCGCGCGGCGGCGTCGGCGCGTCCAGCGGCGGCATGTCCCCTCGTAAGTACGTGATCTGGTGGGTTGCCGTTCGGAGGGACTTTAGCGGTTTGAGTTTTTTCCGCGCCAAAATGCTGTGGAGCGGGACCGGCAACTTCAAACAAAAAGCCCAGGAGACCCACGTAAGTTAACCACAATATGTGGGTTTTTGGTTTCGTTGGGATGGTTTCTCGACAAAATCCTGGATTTTTGCAGATCTTCGCGCCAGTTGACCAAACCAGTGCGCGCGCAAAACTGGAAAGCGGTTTTAGAGAGGAACCTGAATTTGAAATGGTTGCTAAGTACGAATTCAGATGCACCTCATGCGCGTGAGGTTTTACTGCCTGGAGTGAGGAGCGAAGAGGAAGCGGAGGAAAGTATCCAATCAGCGATCCGCGCGGGCTTTCATGTTTGTTGGCGCGCCAACAAAGCGATCGCCCAACGTTTCGTGACCCGCCTGGAAGTAACACAACTTTTCCCTCCATTTCCCCACACGCCCTGAAAGCTATCGCGTCAATGGTGATGGAGTTCGAGACGACGGCGACCGAGCCGCACGCGACCAGCGACGTGGAGATGGATGCAGGCGACTGCATCGACGACGAGATGGAGGCCACGCAGCGCTTCGAGGACGAGCCGGTCGAGGTCGAGACGGCGGTGCCGTCGACTCCTGCGGCGAAGGCGACTCCCGTGGTGGCCGCTACGCCAACCGCCGCAGAGCCGGAGACCGACGGTTCGTTCGCGGTCGCGGGCGCGTCGGAGAGCGCCAAGCCGTTTGCGGCGGCGTTCGGCACCGTGTGGCAGGTGCTGCTGTCGCTCGGCTGGCAGACGGCGCAGGGCCCCGGCACGGAGTTCGTGTCAATGCCCGGCACGCAGTTCTTCAATTTCCGCCCCAACATCAATGTGTTCGACTCCAAGGGCAAGGCCTGCTGGAAGTGGCTCGCGAGCGCCGCAGACCGCGAGCCGACGCCCACGGAGGAGGAGCCGGTGTGGGAGACGTTCTGGACCATCGCGGAGAAGCAGTTTGGCTGGTACACGATGAGCAGCGGCAACGAGACGTGGTTCGTCAAGCCCAACACGCAGTTCACCGAGTTCCAGCCCAACGTGACGATCTTCCAGACCAAGAAGCGCGCCGTGCTGCAAGCGCTCGCGATCAACAAGGTCAAGGTCGAGCTGGGCGACTCGGTGGAGGGCAAGCAGGTGATCGACTTTGCTGCCAAGCCCGAGGAGAGCAAGCCCAAGGCCAAGAAGGAGAAGAGCACCGAGACGCCCAACAAGACCAAGGCGAAGAACGATTCGTTCACGACACCGCCGCCGAAGAAGAGCGCTGCGTCCGCATCGTCGTCTGGAAAGAAGACGCCGACGGCTTCCGGTAAGAAGGCGAGCAAGAGCCCCGGCTCAGGCAAGAAGGCCACGACACCCGCAAAAAAGAATGTCAAGAGCCCCAAGACGCCGAAGAGCGCGAAGAAGAATGCGGGCGAAGACGCCGAGGCGAAACCGAAGCCCGAACCACCGCTTCAGTTCCACGTGCCCGAGTTCAAGTGCAATTTTGCTCATGTCTACAAAACGCTTCAGGAGCGCGGGTGGCACCACAAGCCGGGCTCGTTCGAGTACGACTACTTTTCGCCGGACTACACCAAGGAGACCCAGATTCTGAACGGTAACTACTTCCAATCGGCTGCGGAGTTCGAAGGCTTCCTCAAGGACTCGGGCATGTGGGCAGATATCGAGGCTGAGCTCCGTGAAGAGCACGCTGCCCTTGTCGAGGAACTTCGTCAAGAAGCTGAGGAGAAGCGCCAGAAGCAGAAGGAGCGACAAGCCGCGAAGGAGGCCACGGAAAAGGCGAAGGCCAAGTCCAAGGCGACCCCCGCCAAGGAGGCAAAGACGCCTCGTTCGCCGCTGAAGAAGAAGAAGAAGTCGGCTTTCACTGCGTCCATTGAGGCGTCGAAGGCGCTTGCGGCAGCGTCGAGTTCCGGTACAAAGCGTGAGGCCCCCAAGGAGGTCAAGATCACGATGGGCAAGGTCGTGGAGAAGTTGGTGAAGCGCGGATGGCACTACCGGCCCGGACGTTTCGAGTACGACTATTTCAAACCGAACGTGACGATCAAGAATGGCAAGGCGGGCGAGGACTACTTCCAGAGCCTGAGTGAGCTTGAGGAGTACCTCAAGACGACGGAGCTGTGGGATGAGATCTCGTATGAGATCCGAAACGGTTCAGATGATGATGAGGACGATGAAGAGGACACAAGAAAGAAGGCGACGCCCCCGCCCGCCAAGAAGCAACGCGTCGAGCCGCAGGCGGCCAAGTCGCCACGGGAAGAGCAGCGGGCAGCGACCGAGCCCCTGGAGCCGGCGGCTGCGGCCTTGTCGAACGACATCTGGGGAAACTCGCACCAGATTGACTTTGAAAAGTACTAAGCCACAACCAGCCTATCACCCACCAAGGGAAACGAAGCCTGTCGTAAGTAGTGGCGTTTTTTGAATATAGTAGATTTGACGACGACACTGCGTGATGTGTTGCTGG
>JAMFLL010001141.1:0-19562 GCA_027475725.1 Pythium rhizo-oryzae | reverse complement strand
CGTGTGGCTCCCGTGCGAAATCTCGTCGCAGCGCCTGGACATGACGCATATCCGTCGAGCGAGCGAGGGGCTCGCGCTGCTGAATCTCCTGCGGACGCTAAACCTGACGCTGTGGCGCTGGAGTTGTGGCCAGGCGACATCGATGGGCTCGACAACCTGCGCGAACTATTCGAGCTACCGATTATCGTGGGTCTTGCAATCCAGATCAAGACAGCGGAGCACCTTCAGTGGATTTCGGAGCGGTTTGTTGGCGCCGAGCCCATGTCCCAGCGCTACAAGTCCGATGTTGCGAACATCGACCGAGTAGTCTCCGCGTGCGGAGAGAAAGTGTGGCTTCCCTCGTGTCCAGTCCATGACTCCCTGTGTCGCTGTGCGTCGAGGGCGGTGGTCAGCGCGAGTGTCTTCTTGGGCAGGTCCACCAGTTTGTGGTGACGCAGCACCGCCTCATGAAGTTGGCGAGTCTTGAGCAAACTACAACGGCGTCCAAAGCGCTTGGCGGACCACAGGAGCGGACGTGCTTCCAGCTCGTCCGCCTGGACCTTGACGTAGACGGCAAGAACCGGACAGACGGGAGTGATCTCGAGTATTTCCGTCGTCTTGCGGTGCATGATGTGAGGCTCGTGAAGCTGCATCCGCTTGCCCTTGGGAACTCGAGGAATCGACGGTGCGAGCGCTGTACACTCTCATCTCCTCAGAGACACATTCGAATCGCCAGTCCTTCGGCGTCGAAGAGGTGGAGATAGGGGATTCCTCGTCCCGGGAAACGATTGTTCCTTTGCTGACGGCGCTCCAGTGTCCAAGTCGGTTCGCAAAGTCTCTATCCAAATGGAACGTCATCCGCGAAACGGCAGACCGATTCGGCGCAAGTTGTGGCGGTTGATCGCATATACGCTCTTCAGCCACCGCGCGCGTCATAACATCCAACAGGTAGAGTTGGATGCCGAGTTCCTCGCAGAGGCGGACGTTGCAGCGTTCCGAGAGATCGCGCAATCGAGAAACCCGCTCGAGTTGCTTCTCAACCGACCGCAATGCCAGCATCAAACGTTTGTTCGAGCCTCCCGCTTCCTCTTCGTGCGCGCGGACAAGCTCTACACATACAAGTCGTCGCGAAGTTTCACTGTCCGAGTCATCGAGTGTCCAAGTGAGATGGGTCATGGCTGGTGGCGAGTCCTGCTACGGGGCCGTGACGATGTGGGGATCGACGGAAAGGATGTGACTGAAGCGCCTGGAGCTTCAGAACCGAGCCACGCTCATCCATCACTCGAGCACTTGAGGATCACAAACGTTGGCGAGCACAGCAAAGTCGCCTGTGAGGCGTTTCTTCGCGGGCTTCCTAATGGTATCGAGAATATTGAGTTCGCAGACCACAATGACAATGTGCTTCACGACAACTGGTACTCGCCGGTGCTGATCGCGTGCCCAGGACTGAAAGAGCTCGCAATGCCCTACGGTTGCTCCGACACACTGGAAGATTGCATCCGGTTGGCTCTGGACGGGACGAGTAAGCTAGAAGTGCTCAAGCTTGATGCGTTGGTCCGCCTACGTGAGCGTCGAAATGGCATCATCCCACTCCTCGAGGCGCTGACCGATATGGATCATCCCCTTACAAAACATCTGCACGAGCTGCACCTCGTTTTTTCAGATGATGATCCAGTTGATTCCGACTTCGAGGCTGACGACGAAGATGGTGAAGGCCCTGTGCGTCCGTCAGAAAATGCGCACATGTCCAAGTTCGTCTCGGCGCTGGAGAACATGCTCCTCCTGAACCGCTGACTGCACACGGTCGAGTTCCGATTCGACAGATTTGACGAGATTTCGCTCACGTGGCCCGACGAACAAGTCGCGATTCGCACGGCACCGCTCGCGCTCCACAGCAAGCTCGCGCTGCTCAGCTTCGTCGCAGCCGAGACAAAGGGTTCGACAGTATCAGCGGTTGCAAGCCGGCTCGACAGTGCTATTCTGACAATTGTTTTCCAGTTTGCGGCGGAACACCGCATACGCCAGATTGTCTTGTCGTAAAAATATGAGCGAAAGAGGATCGAGATCAAACACGGCGAGCAAGGTGTTCTCTAAGCTGGTCGCACCCACCACTTGATAACGATACTGCGCGGCGACGCTCAACAAGTTCGAGCTCTAACGGATACGAACCGTGTGGGCGAGCGACGATGCGGTCTCCACGATGGGATCCGACGATAACCCGTCCCAACGCCCCGATCTTCTCCTGTTCCCCCGCAGTCATTCGTGGACTAGAGAGAGCAAACACGTTTAGGTCACATCCAAATCGGAGGAATTCTCAACGATTCCTCGCTCGGCATGACAGACACGCACAGTATACCAAGCCGACATGTCGCCATCCTTCAAGACTTCTCACCGCTCATGGTTCCCCGTGCTTCCACTGCGCCACTTGACCATCGCTGTGGATCGCCCACTGCTCGAGACATCGCCTGGCTACAATTCCGGCAAGATCGTTTTTATCTCGGACCCGTCCGTGAATCTCTCGACCTGCTAGCGCTGATCGCTCAAGTGGATGCTGGCGCGTGGAAGCGAGAAGTGCTGCGCATCTGGCCCACAGCAGCGACGACATGGTTCGGTCAATTGCGGCGTGTCGAAGTGTTCGAAGTAGGTGTACTTGTGAAGATATGGGACATTTGGGATGCAGTCGCGCTGGTGGATCAAGTTTTGGGCCTCTTCCTGGACTCTGATGATTATCGGGACGCACGAACGAACATTGAGACGATCGCTCTCGGGATTCAGCCGTTATCGGGTTCCCTCCGCGATCCTTGGCAGCATCCTCGCATCCCAGTCGACCTCACGATTGACATGAAAGAAGTGACTGATTTCCCGTTTGCTCTTCTCCACGTCGTTCAGATTGCCGTCCTCCAGCGGATGCAGACGAGACAGCGAGCATTGATGACGACGTTCCCCGACGAGTCGGAAGAATCGACACGCAATTCACTCAAGCTGATGGCAAGAGCGAACTTCGAGATTACTGATATCGATCAAGGAGGGTTGATGCGCAATATCGGTGTCGACGAGTCAGAGCTGCAATATTTGGCGAAGATAGCGAACTCCAGCGTCCACGTACATGCGTTCCCAGCGCTCGAGATCGACGACAATACGCCCTCTGCCTACCAAGCCAGCTCTCTCGTCGGTGACGTGCGATGTCTACTTCTCCCGACTGAATCGGCTGCAGGTGCGGACACGCTTACCATATCTGACTTCACCGCCAGCGCCTTCCACCCGGCTCTCCTCTCGGCCGCACAGGTCTCCGTATCCTTGCGAACCGTACGAATTCGTTTCTTCGGGGTACGACAGAAAGGGGGAAGTCGACAAGAAACAGGGGATTTCGGGGAGTCACGCCGCCAGGCCTGGCGATGGATCGCGTACGCGCTTTTCAGCGCCCACGCCGACCACAGCATCGAATGGCTGGATCTCAACTGTAAGCATTTGCGCAGTGAGCACGTCGATGTCGTTCGCGGCATCCTCGAAGCGGCGAATCTGTTGCAGCAACTCGTGGGCGATGAGGTGGACGATGGCGACTTGTGGCTTTCCGGCTGCAAGTGTTATCTCGTTGACCAAGACGGAAGTAGTCTGTCCTCAGCAGCCTTCGAGTCTTCAATCCACGTGAGAGTGCTTGTCATCAAGACTCTCCGGCCCAGTATCCTTTGGATGGTGTTACTTCCAGGATGGGGCAAGGCGTGGGTGCACGCTGAGGACTGTTCGAGCATAGGAGAAACGCGAGTGTGCGGCCGTCATGGCACAGCGCAACGTCCCATTACCAAGCTACGTGTGTCGGGTGTGTCTAAGGCGTCAAGCGAAGCGATTCGAGCTTTGTTGATGTTGATCGGAGCGCACTTGAAGACGTTTGTTATGGATACCAGTCGCAATGCTGGCGGCATTCCACTGCTTCGAGAACGTCTCCAACAATCGCCTCTCTTGGAAGAGCTTCGGATTACCTCTAACAGCATGGCAACTGCGCTTTTCATCCTCCTCGAACAGGAGCAAGTTCGAATCAAGAGGCTGCACTGGGTAGAACCTTCGCGTATCGAGCACAGTCACGTCCGCAGGATTTTCACTTCTCTCGGCGACAGTTCGGACGCAATTGGTGGACGTCTAGAGGAACTCAGTGTGACGCTCGTGGAACAAGAAGCGGTCGTCTTGAACTTGATCAACGTGCTCAGCACGTCGCTCAGCGTAAATCGGCGCCTGCAAACCTTGCGGCTCGTCTTCCCATGCTGTGACCAGGATCGCATCAAGGAAGCTCTTATTTCGTCGTGGGCACGACATCCGATCCGGCGATCTGTGCCACTCAGTCTCGACCAGAAGGTCGCGTTCATCAGCGTGGTCTACAAAAGCGAGGCGTTTTCGCATTCGTGCGGGTTTGATCCATGCCGGCTTGGTGTCGTGTTTGAGTTTGCAGCGCACGAACGCGAGATCTTCATCATAGGCAAACAAGGAATCCGGAATCCTGGGCTCGTCGCGTTCCTTTCGAGTCGGTGAACTCAGACAAGACTACACCGAGACAGAAGCGTTTCTGTCTGTGTGTTGGTGGTGCCGTGTGAACGCATGGCCCGCGCAGCATCACTGATCTTCGGCAAGCGCGAATCGAAAAGCTGCAGTTGACAATTTGATCCAATCAGAACTTGATTTTCCCAGAACTCATCTCAAAGAGTGATGGTCCTGATCTCTTCTCACTCGTGAGTGACGGTGTGACGAGCTCAGGATTTCTTTTTCGCTTCCCCTCATTTCTTCAACCACGAACCCAGCAAAGGCATGACGGACGCCGACACCGCTGCGCGCGCCAACACCCACGCGGCGCTGCTCGCGGCCTGGACGCACGAGCTCTCTCCGTGGCTCGCCGCGCTCCGGCACAAGATCGTGTTTCCCACCGGACGGCGGCGCACAAGTGCCACGTATCCCACTTACGCGCCCGGCAACTCGGTGCTCCTCGCGGACCAGCAGGATCTCGAGGAAAACTTCTGGGTGTGTTTCGCGCCGATGAGATGGCCCAGCCGAGCGGAATGTATCATGTGCCTCGAAGCGCTCGAGCTACTGAGCGTGCTCGCGAGCTGCGTGAGCAAGCCCGTCTGCTGGGAACTGCTGGAGAGCGCGACGAAGTATCCCGACGAGACCCGGTCACTTGGCTGGGCATTGTACGCGCTTTACGAGATACGGCCACGCTTTGAGTGTCGCTTTCTTCCTAAAGTGCTGCCAAGCGACGAGTTCATGGCGCTGATTCTGGATGGCGTCCCCGATGGGGACCACTCGACCAACTACGCACGTGTTCGAAGCCAGCTACTCAAGCTCGCTCCATCCCGAGCGTGCGAGCGTCCCGTGCAACTGCGTTTCCACTTTGGATTTCCAGAACAGTCGGTCGAGGAGCGCGCCGCAGCGCATGATGCCGCGCAAGAAGCGAACGCCAAAGGTCGTCGTTATGGCGGCCCACTGCACGGTCTTAAACGCATCCTTACAGTCGCCGAGCAGATCACAACCAGGCCTCCTCGCGAGGGAAGGACGTGGATGAAGGTTGTCGAGTTCGGGTTCCACATGTACAAAGTGTATGTCTCGAATGACGCTCGTGAATGGCTACGAGCGATCGGCAGGAGATTATTTCCGAGTAGTCGGCGGAGGGTTTACGAGTGTTCCCAATATGAGGGGGGAAACCAAGTAGAAAATCGTCTCAGGTGGAAATCGAGTAGGTTCAGATGGTTGTGAAGTGGACTTATTCCTCACGCGTGTACAGAACACGCTTTCAGACTACCTTAGGTACGAATCTCACATTATGTACACAGAGTGTCTCCGCTAAGTGCGGTATAGGTGTCAATATTATTGCACATATTATGCACATGAGCGCTTAGAGAGCGGAGCCCCACCGTAGCGAAGCGGAGGTCGGGGGCGCGGCGCGTAGCGCGGAGTACATACACCCACAGGGAGGGTCTATCTATTCCGGAGCACCGGAGCGAAGCGGAGGTCGCGATTAGGGAGCGCTCTAGCGGAGCGAAGCGAAGCGGGCGCGGCTTAGCGCCCCGCCGCGATCAGTGGCGGTTCCACTCTCTGACCATCTGTCCTACTCGATTTCCATCCGAGACGATTTTCTACTTGGTTTCCCCCCTCGTATTGGGAATACTCGCAAACCCTCCGCCATTTACTCGGAAATAATCCGCGACCCGAGCGATCGCCAGCCGTATACCCGTCTATTGGCTCGTGTACGGCGTTTCCTCACTCGTCGACGGCATCGGAAACTACTATGGACCGTTTCTCTGGCGTCTGCTGGCTCCGCATCCATCGCGCCGCGCACATCTCGGTCTTCGAAGCATCTCGATTCACGCATACAGTTTTTGTGGGCCAAGTCAGATCATCGCGTTCTGCTCGGCGCTCGCTCAGAGCGAGACGCTCCGAGAATTTACATTCGCGGAAGACTCTGACAGCATATCCGATACCGACTCGCGCGTTTGGGCAGATTGGCCTCCTCGCGAGGGAAGGACGTGGATGAAGGTTGTCGAGTTCGGGTTCCACATGTACAAAGTGTATGTCTCGAATGACGCTCGTGAATGGCTACGAGCGATCGGCAGGAGATTATTTCCGAGTAGTCGGCGGAGGGTTTACGAGTGTTCCCAATATGAGGGGGGAAACCAAGTAGAAAATCGTCTCAGGTGGAAATCGAGTAGGTTCAGATGGTTGTGAAGTGGACTTATTCCTCACGCGTGTACAGAACACGCTTTCAGACTACCTTAGGTACGAATCTCACATTATGTACACAGAGTGTCTCCGCTAAGTGCGGTATAGGTGTCAATATTATTGCACATATTATGCACATGAGCGCTTAGAGAGCGGAGCCCCACCGTAGCGAAGCGGAGGTCGGGGGCGCGGCGCGTAGCGCGGAGTACATACACCCACAGGGAGGGTCTATCTATTCCGGAGCACCGGAGCGAAGCGGAGGTCGCGATTAGGGAGCGCTCTAGCGGAGCGAAGCGAAGCGGGCGCGGCTTAGCGCCCCGCCGCGATCAGTGGCGGTTCCACTCTCTGACCATCTGTCCTACTCGATTTCCATCCGAGACGATTTTCTACTTGGTTTCCCCCCTCGTATTGGGAATACTCGCAAACCCTCCGCCATTTACTCGGAAATAATCCGCGACCCGAGCGATCGCCAGCCGTATACCCGTCTATTGGCTCGTGTACGGCGTTTCCTCACTCGTCGACGGCATCGGAAACTACTATGGACCGTTTCTCTGGCGTCTGCTGGCTCCGCATCCATCGCGCCGCGCACATCTCGGTCTTCGAAGCATCTCGATTCACGCATACAGTTTTTGTGGGCCAAGTCAGATCATCGCGTTCTGCTCGGCGCTCGCTCAGAGCGAGACGCTCCGAGAATTTACATTCGCGGAAGACTCTGACAGCATATCCGATACCGACTCGCGCGTTTGGGCAGATTGGCTCGCTTTCGCTCTCTTCTGTAACGTCTGTCGTCACCGTATCCACACGGTGAACTTGAACTTTCGCGACCGAGTCGCGGTGTATGCAGCTGCGATAGATGAGGTTCTCCGGGAATCGAACCCTGTCGCGTACCTCGCCGCGAGGACCAAAGGTGTGGAGATCGCAGCATCTGAGCCAACTTCTGGGCCTCCCGAAGCCGTTCTACTGCGCGCAAATGCGAAGATCCACAGCAGTGAGCCACCGCCAGACAATGCGGTGACGACGATATACCACGGGAAAGGCGTTACCAAGTGCCACGTCGCTGGCGCTTCAGAAGGTACATGGACGCGCGTCTTGATTCCGGGGGTCGGCTTCGGGCGCATTGAGCGCAAGGATGTCGAAACCATTCAACCTTCGATGCGCGTTGGGCCAAACCCCATTCGATCACTCTCCATATGTGTCCGAACCATGGATGTTCCAAGCGTCGGAACGATCCTCCGACTTGTGGGTGAATCGCTAACGACTGTGGGTTTGCGAGACACGGGTACGTGGGAGTCAAGCTCGAGTGTAGACGTAGGGCACTTTCTCTTGTTGTGTCCGAACGCGAAGCGAATCTATCTCGACTTTCTCAAGATCCCGCTGCATTCGATTACTACTGCGACATGGGGTCATCAAGTTGAGTCCCTGGCAATCCGCTCGTGTCGGATTGAGCACGTGAAGCCAGCTGATCCCGACGAGCAAGCCCATACGTTGACCGAGCCGCTCGCTGTCTTCCCGAAACTCTCGTCGCTATACGTCCGTACAGAGATTGGTTACCACCCGCCCGAGCTGCAAGACTTCCTGATCAAGCTGGATCTCGAACGCGGTCTCGAGCGTTTCTTGGTGATGCTGTGGAACAGCAGCGCGCTTCGTGCGCGATACGCTGACCACGCTAAGAAACGCGATGGATATACACTCTCACGGCTCCGTACCCGTCACAAGCTCGCGTTCTTCAGCGTCGTGTCCGCGTGGAAAGAGGATTCGCCAGCAAGAGGCTATACACTCGATCCGGACACTATATCGCACATTTTCGAGTTCATTGGGTGTCAAGACCGTATCTGTATCGCCGGATGAAGCTGCGTACCATTTTCCTACTTCAGGGAGAAAATCAATAGTAAATTACCCTCGATGCTCTTGTGAGTAGAGTCTTGCGTTGTGCTTTTGTCAGGTCCGGACGCCAGGCGGAATTCCTTGACTGGAACGATGTGTCATGTGGACTTGGGATACTTCTTTTGGTAGTGATCGTGGAACTGCTCTCAAAGAAAAGGGAAAAGAATGCCGAAATCGTCATCGGGCATCTTGCAATCATGACCCTCCACTGATTAGCGCCTCTTCCACTCGGATCGAGCAGCGAAAACCGTCCACAACCAAGCAACTTATCGCGGCATTGCAACGTCGACTTCACGCTTGCGTTGCTCGGGCGAAAACGCGAACACCAGCGCCACAATGTTCCGGTCAAAGCGGTGTATAGCACTTTCCTCATCAAAATTCGGTCCCCAGACGACACTCAAGAATGCTGCTTTTGCACGAATGGCTAACGGAGCTAGTCGAAACGGCAACAGCACTCCGTGTTGGTCGTCGAAGCCCTGCTTTAGCCGCAGGACAACATCCACGTCCTGTGATTTAAGCGGTAGATGAAGCCGAAGTTGCTCGAGTCGCGAGTTGGTCCGGAGCATTCGCAATCCGCGATGCAAAACGGTCAAATTGAGGCAATCTACGCCATCCACCATGCTGAAGGCGTCGACTTCGAGCACTCCTAGCTGTTGCGCCATGGGATGCTCTCGATTAGCCAGTATATCGAAAATACTGCCAAATTCGTCGAGAGCCGAGTGCGTGAGATCTTCGAAGTTCAGCTCCAGCTTCCGAAGATGAAGGCAACGACCGGCAGCAAAAAAGTCTGGGATGCTCGCGAGTCGATCGCATCGGGCTTCTTGAAGGACGAGCTCTTCGAGATGCGGGCACGCCACGAAAGTTTGTTCACACAGATCATCGATCGCATAAATGGGTGTTTCTGCATGAAACGTAAGCACGCCGCGACCGATCAAGCGCAGAAAGTCTTGCTTCGCAGTTTCGTTGGCGTGAGTGCACCTGAGCAGCTTGATCTGCGTGATTGATCGATTGAATGATGTAGATGTAGATGCTGGCACCTGTGTAGTAACAGCACTCTCCTCTTGGACCCAAGCTTCTCCCCAGCCTGGTAGTAGAACGCACCACCACCCGTCCGAACGATCAAGCGCACGAAGATCTGTAAGGTCTTGCTCAAATTGAGTGGGAGAATCATCCTCAGCAAAAGCTGGCCGTCGAAGGCTCACATGCGATGCGGCGAGGCGAAGCCCGCGAAACTCTTGAATGCTGGCAACGTGCTCTGGATACAGCACATCCAGAGGGTCTTCGGCGTTCAAAAGCTCCCGAATTGCGTCAACATGGGCGGCAGAGAGCTCCAAGCACTGAAACGATGCCCTGGAAATCCCGTGTGTTGCATCTCGACTGGACAGCGCGTAAGCCATCCACTGAACGGCTCGTCGCGCGGCCTGTGCAGATTCTTCGTAGATATGCTGAAACTCGTACGCTACCTCGCGGACAGACGAGCTGAATGCGAGTGCCGACGGCAGCGTTGGCGTCAAGGCCGGCTCGATTGGATGCCCAAGCGAGACACGGCGAACACACCCGCGGCAATGGACGCCAAACAACGACCGAAGCACGCGCACGTAGAACGCGCTGTCACTGGGCTCCAGCGTGCGCTCGATCTCCGGGAAGTCGATGACGGCGATGCCGTGCTTCCAAATCTTTCTCATCTCTTTCAAAACTTGCTCAGTCACACGCGCTTGAGCGCGCGTGTCGTTGAAGACCGCACACATGCGACTGCGAAGCGCGGCGAGTAGGCAGGCAGCTCCTTTCGCGTCTTCGTTTGATGCGGAAAGACGACTCTGGATTTTGGCAAATACAGCCACGGTGGGCAGTGCACCCACAGTCACGGCTTGCCACGGTCTTCGAGGCATCAGACGGATGCGGAAGGGAATGTGCCGCGCGCCATCGCCAATCGCCGCCTCCAGGATTGCACGTGTGGCGGTGTATTCAGTGGACACGCCGTCTTCCTCGGTCGACCGCGAGACCAGGTTCTCACATAACACCTGTGCGTCGCGCGTGTCGATGCGGATGACATCGTGGCCGATTACTCGGACCGGGCGCTGCGCCTCCACGACCAGCGTTGTCCAGCTGCGCGCTTTCAAGTAGTCGTGCTCATCACGTAGCGCCCTCGCGATCTCCATCCACGCGTCATAGTCGGCCCACGCGAGCAGCACGAACAGCTCCATCGCCTCAAGCCACCGCGTCGTCCTGGCCCGCGACGTCTCCGACGAGAGCGTCCACTGGATCCACACGACCGTGTGCGAGGAGGGCAAGGCGGGCGGAACGAGCGACGACAGCGACGAGTCGTCATAATCAGCTGCTGGGTGGACGCGCAGGCCGCGCAGCGTCTTGCGCCAGGGCGCCAGCAGCGCCGGCGACAGCGTCGCCATGAGTTGCCGGACAGACTCTGTCCGACAGAGTGATCGTGTGCTGTCCAAAGACTAATTTGGCGGGGCGAAGCCAACTGAGAGTGCTAACCGAACATTCACTCTCAAGATGTGAGCTGGACCGATCAGGAGTGATGGTACGTCCCCTCGATGCTCAGCCGGGAGATCCGACATCAACCGTCGCGACACGAGATGGCGGCGGTGGCGGCGCTGCTGCTCCAGCAGCTCGGCGTGTGGCGTGGCGTGCTGCGTGCGCTGGGTCCCCTGCGTTTCCACGACGAATGCGACGAAGACCAAGCGGATGGCGACCGCCGCGCGCCGCTCGTGCTCCGCGTCCACGGAGGACGGCTTACGGCTACGACACGCGATGAGGCGCTGCAGCGTGTGAGTGAAGTGCTCAGCGTGCTTACACTGCTCGCGCGCGTGGATATTGTCGCGTGGCGCGCGGAGGTGCGCGCTGTGTGGCCGGAGTTCGACCTTGAGCAAGTGGCGAACGCCCGCTACCGGCGCTGGCGCGAGATTGAGATGGGCATGCACATTGAGGTGTTTGACGAGGCATCGCTCGTGCCGCTCCAAACACGCATGGTGTTGGACGACGGCTTCTCGGAAGAATTCCGATCGCTTTTGTCATGTATCAAGACGCACAACGAGGAAGACGAGACGGCAGCCCGTGACTCGAAGCGAATTACGATGCATCCGATGGTGCCTGTCTCTCTCACGCTGGGTTACCGTGAAATCGCGCGAAACACCTCACAGCAGCGGCCTGACCACTTGAACTGGGCTACGGTCAGTTCTGAGCAAAGTAAGGCAAGTGATAAAATGCTACTTGCACTCGCACCGGTCGCTAATGTCCAACGCAAGAACGAAAGTCACGGTCACCGACCCGAAATGGTGCTGAAGATCGATTCCGTCGGCTTTGGTGATGACGAGTTCGCGGTTAGCCCCAGTGGCATCAAAGTGCTCGGACAACTTGTCGAATGTGGTATCCGCGTTCTACATGTCCCGGTGGTCTTAAAATTCTTCCCCCCTGCTTCCGAGATCGGAGCCAACTATGAGTATGTTTACGGCAAAAGATACCGAGAGGCCAAGGAGCAAGCCGTCGCGCTACGCTCGCTGCTCGCCGTACACGGCTCTCCCTCAATATGCAGCGGTTGTGGAGTTCGGAGAGCGACAGTCTCGGGAACCGCGGTGTATGGTTACCCGACAGAATTTTTCTCGGCACTTCAACACAGCCAGTCACTTCGTCGCGTGGTTGTTAAGGGCACGGGCGCAGGTGCTCGTCTCCAAGGACGTCGGGAGTACTGGCGGTGGGTGGCGTTCGCGATCTTTTCTCATTTCGCAACCCACTGTGCCACAACGTTGGAACTTCAACTCACGAGCATGCTCATGAGCGATACGACTGCCGTCCAAGAAATATTATCAGCTTGCAACCCATTCTCACTCATATCAAGCGATTGTGACCCCAAGATTCCTCCAAGTCGCGTAAGAGCAAACGACTTTTACTTGGGTGAGGTGTTTGAGGAGGAGGATGATCCAACCACTTTTGTTTCGTTCCGAGACGCAGCTCGAGGTTCTCTTGATGAGTGAAGAGAACCGAGATCGAACCATGTTACGTGTACAACTTCCTGGAAGTGAAAAGGCCTGGGTGCCATCGGACGAGGTGATTAGGCTCAATGATACGAAAACCGCGACACACGGCGGACCGGTGGAGGCGAATCGCCAGTTTCGCGACGTCGTTGTTCGGGGAATGCCTAGAGAGACCATGCGCGCGACAGTTTCTCTTTTCCGATTCATCGGCCGTGGCATCAAGCGTCTTGAAATCCATGGCGCTCAATACGACGCCGTGGAAAAGGACGAATGGATTCGTCAGTTGCTGATCGATTGCCCTGATCTCGAGGAGTTGCAGATCGTGTCCAGCGACGTTCGCTACTTCGAGCCGATCTATTCCTCGTACGAGTCCGGATTTTGCCGTGTGAAGCATTTGAGTATCAGGGCTGAGCACGAAATCTTTGCAAATGATCGAGCAATGTGGCTGGGCCGGCAACACAATTTGTGGTGCTTCTTCGGTGCACTCGCCGACCCAAGTCACCCCATGGCTCTCCACGTGCAAGATCTTGACTTAGATCTATCCATTCGACGCGACTGGTGCACGCTATCGCGACTGAAGGACGTCATGAACGACAACAGATACCTTCGTTCGCTTCGACTCCACGCACGCGTTAGTCCCGATATGCCCGAGGCATTCAGACAAGAAGTAGCGAAGGTGTTCCCCGGTGGGTTTGAAGGAGAAGAATCGACTCAGATACAAGTCTATGCGCTAGACCGGCGCAGGAAACTTGCGTTCCTTAGCGTTCTAAAGCGACTGCATGAGCGTCAAGATATCGTCGGACGTGCCGACAACGGCATCGTGGGTTCAATCGTCCAGTTCGCCGCTGATTGTTGTGTGCAGAGAATGCGGTTTTCGTTCTTGTGAACGAGTGCTCACCCAAGCAGTGCGGGAGGAAATATATGGACAAAGCCTCAAAGAGTGAGAGGAGTGACAGCGTGATCGCTCGTGTCAAACCGTGTTCAACGATCTCGGCGTCGTCCTGGTGAGGGTTATTATCAAAGCCGAATCGACTCACACGCAGATCATTGAAGACCGCCCAAATGCGATTGAGGAGCGCCACAAACTGACTCACACCACCACTTACCCCTCCATTCGACGTGGAAAAAGGCCGAAACAACATCGAAAAGACCAATTGCGTGGAGCCAAGCTAACTGAGGGGGGCTAGCCGAACATTCACTCTCGCCAGCAGATCCGGAGCGATGGTTCAAACGATTTCCCCCTCCCTCATCGGGCGCACGGGAGATCCAAAAGTGAGCACTCAATCGTCGCGACTCGAGATGGCGCCCGCGGCAGCGCTGCTTCTCCAACAGCTCGGCGCGTGGCGTGCGACGCTGCGCGGGCTGGGGCCGCTACGTCTCCACGACGACTACGACGAAGACCAAGCGGACCGCAAACGCCGCGCGCCGCTCGTGCTCCGCGTCCACGGCGGCCTCCTGACGGCCAAGATGCACGATGACGCGTTGCGGTGTGCGAGCGAGGCCCTCAGTGCGCTCACGCTGCTCGCGCGCGTGGATATCGTCGCGTGGCGCACTGAGGTGCACGCTGTGTGGCCGGAGTTTGACCTGGAGGAAATCACAAGGGCACAGTACCGGCGCTGGCGCGAGATCGAGATGGGACTCCACTTTGAGGTCGCGGACGCGGCGTCGCTCGCGCCTCTCCAAACACGCATGGTGCTGGACGACGGCTTCTCGGAAGACTTTCGATCGCTGTTCTCGCGTATCAAGAGGCAGGACGCGGAGGAGGACACGACTGCTCGTGACTCGTCGAAGCAACGTACACTGCATCCCATGGTGCCCGTTTCGCTCACACTGGTGAATCGCGAGCCCAAGCCGAACGGTCCTCTTCCTCGACACGACCACGCTTACTCGTTTAGGGCCAAGTGGGAGCGACCTCTGAGGGGCAACAAACTTCTGCAAGCGCTGGTACCGATCGCGAGTGTCCAGCGCAAGAACGAAAGGCACAACCACCGACCGGAGATGGTGCTAAAGATCGATACTGTGAGCGTCAAGGATGACGAGTTCACAGTTGGACCCACCGGTATAAAAGTGCTCGGGGAGCTTGTGGAGTGCGGTATCCGCGTTCAGAACGTCCCAGTGATCACGAGACCCAGCTCACCTCCCCCCGCGACAGGAGCCTCCTACGCGTATATCTACGGCAAAAGAAACCGTGAGGCCAGGGAACTTGCGATCGGAATGCGTTCGCTGATCGCTGTACATGGCTCTTCACCGACCTCAAGCCATTGCGGCGTGCGGAGCGTGACCATATCCAACTCTACGGCGGATGGCTACCCAACGGAGCTGTTCTCGGCGGTTCAGCACAGCCAGACCGTTCGCCACGTGATCGTCAAAGGAATGACAGACGAACACTATCTTCAAGGGCGTCTCGAGTTTTGGCGATGGGTAGCGTTCGCACTGTTTTCGCCTTACGCGACGCATAATATCACAACATTGGAGCTGCGGCTCACGGACATGCGCATGAGCGAGGTGACTGCTGTTCACGAGATGTTATCCGCCATCAACCCTTTCGCGCTCGTATCCGAGGATTGTGACCCCGACATCCCCGCAAGGAGCGTCAAAGCAAGCGAATATTACCTGGGCGAGGTATTCGAACAAGATGTAGAAGAGGAGGAAGACGAGGATGATGACCAGGAGCAAGAAGACGAGGACGAGGACGAGGAGGACGAGGAGCGATTTCCTCTGCCTGTTTTACTTCACTCCGAGACGCAGCTCGACGCTCTGTTGATGAACAAAGAGAGCCATAGTGGGAAATGGCTACGCGTACAACTCCCAGGAAGCAAAAAGGCGTGGGTGTTATCGGAATCGATAAGGCCCAAGAAGACAGACACAATTGTGTGCGAACGATCCTTGGAGAAGAACCGACAGTTCCCTACGATCATTGTTCAGGGCGTTCCCCGAGGCTCCATGCGTGCGATTCTTGCTCTCTTTCGGTTCATCGGTCCTGGTATCAAGCGTCTAGAAATCCATGGCGCTGCAGACGACGAGGTGGAGGAAGGTGAATGGATCAGGCAGCTGCTTATCGAATGCCCCGATTTGGAAGAGCTGAAGATACTGTCTAGCGATATTCGTCACTTCGAACCATTTTATTCATCTTACAAGTCCGGGCTTTGCCGCGTGAAGCGAATGACAATCCAGGCTGCGCAAGAGAACGTCGATGATCGACAAGTGGTGTGGCAGAACCGCGCGAGGAACTTGTGGGAGTTCTTTGGTGAGCTTGCCGATCCTCGTCACCCAATGGCTCTGCACTTACAGGACCTCGACCTGGACCTATCTTTCCGAGGCGGTCTGGAAACACTGTCGCGAGTCAAAGACGTGATCAAAAAGAACCGACACCTTCGATCGCTTCGACTCCACGCACGCCTTAGTCCCGATATGCGGGAGAGTGTCCCAAAAGATGTCGCGAAACTGTTCCCCGGTGGGTTCGAAGGAGAAGAATCGACTCGGGTTCAAGTTTATGAGCTCGATGGACTCAGGAAACTCACGTTCCTCGGCGTACTCAAGCGACGCCATGGCACAAACCTTCAGGATCCTATCGGTCACGTCGACAGCGCGGTCGTGAGTTCGATCTTCGAGTTCGCAGCTGATTGCTGTGTGCTGAGAATGCGACTTTCGATTTCGTGAGCGCCGATTCACCCGGAGAGGCTGGTTCGGATAACGGCAAAACAATGAAGGAAGCGACGAGCCGCGCCGCGCCTACCCATGTCCAGCGATCTCGGTGTAGGAATGGTGAGGTTCGTAGGTCCGCATTTGCCCGGAGTCCGAGCTAAGCCAACTCAGAAGGCTAACCACACATACAGTACATACACTCTCACCAGGTGAGCTAGGCAATCAGGAGTGATGATATTAGCCCCCAAGCCGTTCCCAGCCAAGATCCACAAAAGAACAATATCGGCGACGGGATGACGCCGGCGGTGGCGCTGCTCCTCCAGCAGCTTAGCGCGTGGCGTGCGACACTGCGCGTGCTGGGACTGCTGCGTCTAGACGACGACTACGACGAGGACCAAGCGGACGGCGACCGACACGCTCCGCGTCCGCGGCGGACGGCTGTCCGCCACAACTTGTGATGACGCGGTGCGGTGTGCGAGCGAAGCGCTCAGCGCGCTCACGCTGCTCGCGCGCCTGGACGTCGTCGCGTGGCGCGCGGAAGTGCGCGTTGTGTGGCCGGACTTTGACCTCGAGCAAGTGGCGAGCGCGCAGTACAGACGCTGGCGCGAGATCGAGATGGGGCTTCACTTTGAGGTGTCGGCGGAGGCGTCGCTCGCACCGCTGCAGGAGTGCATGGTGATGAACGACGGCTTCTCGGAGGCGTTCCGAGTGCTGCTGACGCGTATCAAGAGCCAGGACGAAGAACAAGAGATGACAGCTCGTGGCTCGTCGAAGCGATTCAGGATGCCTCCCCTGGTGCCGGTCTCGCTCACGCTGATGCATTGCGAGCCCGCGACGAACGGACGTTACCAGCGGCGCTACCGGTTGAACTCGTTTGAGTCTAAGCTGCACGAAGTGAGGGACACAACGCACTGCTGCAGGCGATGGCGCCGATCATCCGGGTCCAACACAAGAACGAGATCCATTGCCTCGACCGGAGATGGTGCTGAAGATCGATGTCGTGGGGTTTGAGGACGACGAGATTGCGGTTGGACCCAGCGGCATCAACGTGTTGGGAGAACTTGTTGAATGTTGCATCTTCGTTCAAGACGTCCCAATTATCGCGCGACCGAGATCGCGTTCCCCCGTCCCCCGACGCTGGAGCTACCTATGGCGAGATTTTCGCTGCACGATACCAAGAGAAAAGGATCTTGCGTTCGCCCTACGGTCGTTGCTCGCTGTCCGCGGCTCTCCTTCATCGTGCAGGCATGGTGGCGTCCGCAAAGTGACGATCTCCGACGCCGCGGCGGACGACTATCAGGCGGAACTGTTCTCCGCACTCCAGCACAGCCAGACCGTCCGTCGCGTGGTGGTCAAGGGAGTGAATGCACAAAGCGACCTCGAAAAACGCCGGCAGTACTGGCAGTGGGTGGCACTCGCGTTCTTTTCCCCGCACGCAACGCACAGCGTCACGACCTTGGAACTTCGACTCACGAGTATCCGCACGAGCGACGTGATTGCTGTCCAAGAAGTAGTATCAGCCTGCAATCCGTTCGCGCTCGTATCAAACAAGTGTGACCCCAACGTCCGCCCTACTCGCGTCCAAGCAAGTGCGTTTTACTTGGGAACAGCGTTCAGCTACGACAGAAGCCCACAACCACTTCTCTTCCATACCGAGACACCTCAGGATGTTCTGTTAATGAACGAAGAGAACTACGACGGCAGCTTGCAACGCGTACAGTTCCCGGGGACGAGTGATATGTGGATCTCATCTGATGGAAGGACAAGAGCCAAATATGCCGAATGTAAGCAGCTAGCAGGGCGACCATCGCTCAGCTGCCGATCCTTTCGCACCGTCATTGTTCAGGGCGTGCAGAGAGTCGATGCGTGCGATCGTTGCTCTTTTCCGATTTATCGGCCGTGGTACCAGGCATCTAGAAGTTCACGACGCTGAATACGATGAGGAAGACAACGGTGAATGGATCCGCCAACTACTCATCGAATGTCCCGATCTAGTGGAGTTGAAGATCCTCTCCAGCGACGTTCGCCACTTCGAACCAGTCTACTCGTGCTACCAGTCTGGGTTTTGCCGTGTGAAGCACTTCACCATCGAGAGCAAGGCTCAAGACTTCGATGGCGATCAAGATTTTGATTTCCATCGGCGGAACCGACATTCAAAATTGGCAGAGTTTTTCTGGGCGATTGCCGATCCACGCCACCCAATTGCGTGCTACGTGGAGCAACTTGACTTGGATTTATACTTCCGACGCGATTTGTCAGATCTACATCAAGTCGACGACCTGCTCATAGAGAATCGGCACCTACGATCCCTCAGCCTCTACGCACGCGTCAGTGCTGATGTATCCGAGAGGGTTCGGGAGGTTATTACGGAGATGCTTTCACCCCGTGGGTTTGAAGGGGAAGGTTTGACGCGGATTCGACACCATGCGCAAGATCTACGTCACAAGCTAGCGTTTCTGAGCGCGATCAGGCGATGGCATGGGATGGACCATCCCTCCGCACTCGCACGCCTCGACCGTGGGGTCGTGGATTTGATCTTCGCGTATTCTGGTGAAAGTTTAATCGTGAAGGCGAAGATGTCGATCATGTGATCCGGAAGCCACCAGCTAAGCCATGATCGTGCGATGAACCCATGGCACGGGCAGCTGGGCGAGCAAGAGCAAGGTGCGTTGACAGAGATATGTGCTGCGAAGACATAGCTCATAGGGCGGAAGTTTTTCAGGTAGAATCTCACCTTGATCGGAAACGTGTTGGTTCTATCGTCATCTCCGTTCCGATCGGGCGTCAAACGCAGACATTCCATCGTTTCTAGCAGCCCAAGCGAGTGAGAATCCCCGAAGATAAATCACCATCGATACATCAACTCCAATTCGGCAGAACTTGCTGGGATGGAACGAGAGCACGATTTCCCGACGCTAGAAGTTGAGTTTGAGAATGGATCGGTAGCTTTTTCCAGGTGCGGGAGGATTATATACGTGGATATATCGTTATAGGAATAGACGGTACGCATGCACAGCTACGCTCACACACATGGGTGACTATGATCGTTCGCCGAGGTGCTCTTGCACGACGGTCTCGTCGGTGTTCTCGGCAATGATCTTGAGCGCCATGATGTCGTCATGGACGTTGCAGACCGTGGCAAACCGATCGACAATAAAGTCCACGGCCATGACGTAGATGAAGCCCGGCGGCATCTCGCTCACGCCGAAGAGCGCCGGATATATGGCCATGACCATCACTAGGCTGCCGGCCGGGATGGGCGGGGTGCTAAAGCACGCGAGCAGCGACATAGCAAAGATACCGGCGAGCCGCAGCGCCGTAAGCTCGCCAGCCTCACCAGCTGACTCGGCCAGAAACACGATG
>JAMFLL010001140.1:0-19632 GCA_027475725.1 Pythium rhizo-oryzae | reverse complement strand
ACTCGTCGTGGACATGAACAAGTACCTCCAGGGCATCTCGGCGCTCACGCAGGACCCGTCGGCCGACGTGCGCAAGCTCGTGTGCAAGAGCATTGTCATCCTGCTCGAGGTCGGCGTGCAGTACCTGCTGCCGCACCTCGAAAGCATCATCCAGTTCATCCTGCGCGCGAGCCAGGACCCGGACGAGAACGTCGCGATCGAGGCTTGCGAGTTCTGGGCCGCGTTCTGCGATGTGCCGCAGTTTGACCAGATCAAGAGCCACCTGCAGCCGTACCTGCCGCAGATCGTGCCGCTGCTCTTCGACCGCATGGTGTACAGCGAAGAGGAGATTGCGACGTTTGAGGCCGAGGAGGAGAACCAGAACGAAAACGTGCCTGACCGACCGGAAGACATTAAGCCCATTTTCCACCACAAGAGCTCGGGCACCGGCGGCCACCGCCGTGAGGACGGCGAAGGCGAGGGAGATGACGATGACGACGACGACGACGACGACTTCGACGAGGACGACGACGATTCGCTGTTGCAGTGGAACTTGCGCCGCTGCTCGGCCGCGAGTCTCGACAACCTTGCGAACGGCTACGGCAACGAGATCCTGCCGACGCTGTTGCCGCTCTTGCAGGACCGTCTGTCGCGCCAGGAGCCGTGGCCACTGGTGGAGAGCGGCATTCTTGCGCTTGGTGCGATCGCCGATGGCTGCTACACGGGCATCACGCCGCACTTGCCGCAGCTCTTCCCGTTCTTGATGCAGAAGATGGACGACCCGACGCCGTTGATCCGCAGCATCACGTGCTGGACGCTGAGCCGGTACGCGACGTGGGCCGTCGAGCAGGGCGAGCACGATACGCTACTGCGCCCTCTCGTCGAGTCCATGTTGCGTCGTGTCCTGGACCCGCACAAGAAGGTGCAGGAGGCTGCCTGTTCGGCGTTCTGCACGCTCGAAGAGGAGGCTCGTGAGGAGCTTACGCCCTACTTGGGTGCCATCCTTCAGAACTTGATGTTCGCCTTTGGCAAGTACCAGGCCAAGAACCTTCTCATTTTGTACGACGCTATTGGCACGCTCGCGGACTCTGTTGGTGAGAGCCTGAACGAGCCCGAGCTCATCAACGTGCTCATGCCCCCGCTCATCAACAAGTGGAACACGCTCGATGACCAGAACCGCGAAATCCTGCCGCTCTTTGAGTGCCTTGCGTCGGTTGCGCAGGCGCTTGGCAACGGCTTCCAGGAGTTTGCGATGACTGTGTACGTGCGTTCGCTGCGTATCATTGAGAAGGAGCTGCTTGCGGATGCACTTCACGAGCAGAGCCCGACGGAGGTGGAGGAAGGTGACCCGGAGTTTATTGTGTGCGCGCTTGATCTTGTGTCGGGCATGCTCGAAGGACTTCGTGAGAACAGCCCTGGTCTCGTGGCCAACTCGAACATTCTCAACCTGCTCATGCCGTGCATCAAGCACGAAGTGCTGGACGTGCGCCAGAGCGCCATGGGCGTGGTTGGCGATCTCGCGAAGTACTGCCCGGAAATTCTCATGCTCGGCCTTCGCGAGATGCTTCCCGTGCTTATCGAGAACATTGACCCGGACATGCCCACCGTGTGTAATAACGCTAGCTGGTCTGTCGGTGAGATTGCTGTGAAGATTGGCGCCGAGATGGAGCCGTACGTCGAGGCTGCACTGACTCCGCTCATCAACATGATCAACCGCCCGAAGCTGCCGCGCAACCTTGTTGAGAACTGCGCGATCACGATCGGCCGACTCGGCATGGTCTGCCCGGCGGCTGTGGCTCCGCACCTCGGCGAGTTTGCCAAGCGTTGGTGCCGCGCGCTCGCGCACGTGCGGTCGCCCGACGAGAAGGAGCACTGCTTCTTGGGTCTCTGCTACATGGTGAAGGCCAACCCGAACGGCATCGTGCCCGACTTCATGTACATGTGCGGCGCGATTGCGTCGCTCGAGGGTGCGAACGTGCAGAACGCCGAGCTCAAGGAAATGCTCTACCAGATCGTGCACGGCTTCAAGACGAGCCTGGGCGAGAACTGGGCCAAGTACTTCGCGAGCTTCCCGGAGCCCCTGCGCAACTTCTTGGCCTCGCGCTTCAACGTCTAAGGCGCGCGCGACGAACTTTTCAGAGCGACGACAAGGCCATGACGCCTTGTCGCCCCAACCACTGGAGCGAGTTTTCATGAACTCGCCCCATTCCCATTACGCCGACCGTCCGTGCGACTCCTCTGCTGCTCGAAGGCACGAGGACTGACTGGCTTGCCTAGTCACGCACCGCGACGGGGGTCGTTTCAGTAGTAGTAGTGACCAAGTGAATTGTAGGCGTCCGCGCGCAGATTCGCAGTGACGCAGTAGTAAGTAGTAGTAGGGTAGTAGTAGGCATCAGAGACACACAAGACATATCAAGAACTGTAGGCACGACATACAAGCATGCACACACACACGCCGCAAATACAGACGGGGAGGAGCCGCATTCCCCCTCCCGCATCGCACCGAAAGCCATCTCATATCTCATGTTTTGGTGGGTCTCAAGATGAACTAACTACTCATGCACGAGCACGAGAACAGGGCGGCGCACCGGCCTCTACGACTATACAAACGACCCACCACCTCATTCGGTTTTGTGGTCGCCGAGCCTCCGTGCGTCCGAGTCCTCGGTGGTCGCCGCTGTCGCAGTCTCTGCTGTCGTTGCTGCTGCTGTGGCACTAGTGCTGGAACTCGTTTCACTACAAGACGCAGTCGTAGACGATGTTGAAGCCAAGGTGGGTGGTCGCGACGCCGATGGACTGGGGCCTGCCTTGGCGTCAAATTTGAAGTCGTCGGCGAGAAAGTCGTGCCATATCCGCGGCGTCGCCGGCCCGCGCGGCGTGATGAGCGAGCGCCGGCCACGCGCACCCCCAGGCGTGTTGAGGTCCATCGCCATGGGCGACAGCAGCAGCGACGACCCGTCGCCGCCGCGCGACGTCAAGAGTGGAGAGGCCAGATCTGAGAGCCCGGCAAACGCCGGCATGGGCGGCTTGTCCTCACTCGCCAGAAAGTCGAGGAACGTCGGGCTGAGCATGCCGCTCGCGCCGCCAAAGCTCGGCGTCATCGCGAAGCGGCCGCGCGTACTGCCAGGGAAGATCCCGGGCGACTCAGTCTTGCCAGCTGACGAAAACAAATATCTAGCGTCAGTGATTGCACAACCTTATGCGGCCGTTCGCTTGGTGCGTACCTCGCGTAGACGGTGGGGGCACTTGGATCGGCGGCGGTGGTGAGATGCGGCTGCTCAGCCCCGAGTGGGTCGGTGGGCGGCCGCTCGGCGTTAGTGTGGAGGAGGGTGATGATGAGGACGTGGAGGAAGCAGCCCCTCCCGTGGTCGAGGTGGTCGTGGTGGAGGTCGCTGCAGCGGCGGCGGGAGTTGGGATCTTAGGTGGTAGCGGCGGAGGTACTGGCGTGGAGGTGCTCGACACATTGCCGCCCTTCTCAATGCTCGCGACGTCCTCGACGAGCTGCTCGTACCGCAACCGCACGTCCTTGGCGGTTTTCCCGGGCAGCGACGTTGCGATCTTGGGCCACGAGTAGGGCTTGCCGCGCTGCCAGGTCGCGAGCGCCGTCTCGAGCACTTTGTCCTCCTGGAAGCTCCACGTCTTGAGCTTGCCGCGCGCCGCGGCGGTCGTCGCCGAGGCGGCCACCACCGGCTTGCGCGTCACTACAACGGGCTGCGCGTCCGACGGCCGCACGAGCACGTGCGCGTTCATGGCATTGGCAGCCGCCTGCGCCGCGAGGCTCAGCGGGCTTGGCTGGATCGCCCCGCGCTCGGTCATGTCTTTGGATGCCGTGGCCTTGGCGCGCGCGGCGGCCGCGGGCTTGGTGTTGCTGTTGGGGCCATTGGGGTCGTTCTGGTTGTCGCCTCTGCTGCTAAGTGCCGCAGCGTGGAAGGGCGACAGCAGCGCGTCGCCCGCAGCGGCGGCCTGCCCCAGGCGACTGAGCTGGAGCAGACGCTGCTGCTGCTGCTGGAGATGGTGATGCTGCTGCAGTTGGTGGATCTGCACGAGATGCTGGAGGTACTGCTGCCCGTGGATGCGCACCTCCTCGAGTGACCGTGTCTGCACAAATGCCGCGATCTTGTGCCACTCGTCGCCGGTGCGCTCACCGCCGTAGGCCTCGAGCGCCTGCATGAAGCGCGCGTGCTCGTCGCGGTTCCAGCGCGGTGGCTCCGCCGCGTCGCGCGGGCTCTCCATGGGCTCATCACCGTCGACGTCACGTTTGGTCGCTGGTGCTGACGCCGTGGTGTTGGTGTTTGCGGCTCTGGCCGCGGTGGGGTCCGGTGCTGGTCCGCTGCCCGAGGCGCGCGCGGAGGGCTCCATGGCTGGGCGCACGGGTGGCGACGATGGGGCTCAGGGGACCCGGCAAAACGCCGCTCGCAGTCAGGCAGGCAGGCAACCGGGCAGGCGCTGCTGGCATGCGAGAAGCGGACGGACCGCAAGACCCGGCGCGGAACCCGGCGACCGGACTGGATACTGTCAAAGACAAAGGCCGCGACGGTCTCACTTTGGAAGGTATCACTTCCCACAGTATATGGATATACAAAGTAAAATAATACAAGGAAAAATATAATAGAAGGATGTGATATAAGCGGCTTATGGGATCAAAGAGGTTGAACATGGCAGATCTCTTCGTGTTGTCTTGGTGCTTTCAAGAGTCGCGCCCAACGCAACGCGTCGCGACTTTTGGCGCGCACGCGGGCTCAGGTTGCGCGAAGGTATGAATGTAGCCATCTCTCTCTTTGTTGAAGTATCATGGGCTCAGATGCGCCAGCAACGTTGCTGAGGCCGCGCGACGCGCGAGCACGAACGGGATGCGCGCGTCACGCCACAGCGGGTGGCGATCCGCGGCGCCAAAGCCCTCGCCGTGGCGCTTGGCGGCGCCGGGCACGCAGCTCTGGTCGAACCCGCGCGCGCACCTGTCGCGCACGTCGTCCACAAAGATGACGCCGAGCGCACCGGCGCGCTGCGCGTGGCGCAGCTTGAAGAGGAACGGCACGCCGCCGCCGCGCGCAACCAAGACGACGCGGTCGCGCACGGCCGCCGCGTTGTCGAGCGCACGAGAGGCGTCCAGCGGGTCCGCGAGCACGAGCTCGGCCGACACGTGGAAGCGCCGCGGGCTGTGGTGGCCGGCCCAGACCTCGATACGGGACTCGGAGGTCGCGTTCGGCGCGGCCACTACCACTTGCTGAAGCACGTCCGAGAGCACTACGCGAGGCCGCGTTGAAAGGGTGAGGGACGAGGAGACATTCTCCAGATGACGCACGGTCTCAGCCGAAGCCAGGAAGGCCGGGTCACCGCGGCCGCGCACCGTGGGCACGTCTCGCAATGGCGCGTCGTCGCCCATGGCCATCGGCGCGCTCGGATTGCTCCACGTGCTCACACCGATGGCGTTGACAGCCGCTACGCGCACGACCACGCGGCCCGGGATCTGGTCGCACACCGAACCGGATAGCCACGTGGCGCGTGAGCGTCTTGCGGAGGCGGCCGACGTCTTTGTCGGCATGTGGAGCACGCTCAGTCGTTCGTCGGCGTCGAGCTGCTCTGCGTGGCGAGAGACTTGCAGCGGCGCTAGCCGCGCGTCGTTGTCCAGGTACTTGAACGCGAACAGATACGACGTGACGCGGCGACCGCCGTCGTCAGGCGGCGCGAGCCAGCGCAGATCGAGGCACGCGCCAGCGGTGGTGACCGCCGCAACCACCCCCGGCACACGCTCGGGCGCGGAGCACGCCGCGGTCTGCGCGCTCTGCGAGCGCTCACTCTCGACGCCGAACGTGTCGCCGACGTAGATGCGCACGGTGAATGAGTACGTGGCCTCGGGCGCGAGCCCGGGCACCACGCCCTCGATGTCGCGGCCGTCGAACTCATCACCAAACAGCGCCGTGGGCATCGAGCTGCGCACGAGCTGGGCGTGTGTGAAGTTGATGGCGCCGCTGTAGACGATCGAGTCCTCGTCGCCGTCGTTCTGTCGTTCCTCCTCCGTCACTCGCGCGGGTGGTATCTCCAGGACGTCCTCGCGACGCCACTGCACCTCGTAGCCGTAGGGCGTGATGTCGTTGCGCGGGCGCTCGTACAGGTCCTGCCATCGCAGTGTTACCGAGTGGCGCGTAGCGTTCATGACCACGGGCGGTAGCGGCACCGGCAGCGTGAGAGACTTGACGCGGCGCTCCCAGCGCTTGTCGTCTTGCCAGAGCTTGAGCCGCTCGCGCCGCGACATGGGCACGTGGTCGCTGTCAACCATGTCGCGCCGCTTGACCAGTTTCTTGGCTTCCTTCGGCCACAGCATGTAGTTAGTCCACAGCGCGTCCGTCGGCGACGGACGCCGCGCCATCGATGTGTCGAACGCCGACGCTTGGATCGCCAGAAAAAGCCTCCGCGCGATGCCGCTCACGAGCGCGTCCACGCGGAGCGTCTCGGTCACGTGGTTGAGGTTCGACGCGTCCACAAAGCAGAAGCGCAGCACGCGGGACACGCCGCCACCGAGCGACACGACGTGCTTGCCGCCGGGCACAAAGAGCGTGTGGCCCACATCGAGCACGCCGCGGATCGCTGTCGCGTCCACCAGGTCGGTCAAGATTGACCGACGCCCGTCGCTGGTCGTGGTGGCGCCGGTGGCATCCACGGAGATGCCTACTTCGGTGTACGTCGGTTCGTCGGGATGTGCGTCATCGTCGTCAGGGGGCAGCGAGAACGCCACGAAGCGCGGGTCGTGTAGCTCGTACTCAACGGCGGCGCCCGCGACCGGGAGCAGCACGGTGTGGAGACCGAAGGGGCACGTCACAGCTCGTTGCTGGTGCGCCTCGGCGACCGTGAGCAGCGCTGGCAGGAACGTCGATCTCAACGCCAGGTCGGTGCGCACGATGAAGTTGTTGACCGTGAGGAGAGGAACTTGCCACTGGTCGAGCCACGGTGTGCACGTGGCGTCGGCGGCGCGCAGCGCCGCTACGCGTGCGCCTCCTGCTGACGGGAAGCACGCGCTGAGGAAGGCCGCAGCGTCCTCTTCACCACCCTCTTGCAGCCCGAGCACCGAGGGCTCGGACGGCGGTGGCATTACCACGACGGGCACGTGGCGTTCCGCGTACGCCTCGAAGAAGGTCTGGTAGTCGAGCTCGTCGGTTCGACGCACGTCCACGGCCGCTGGCGGCGCGATCGCTGCCTCGACATGCGATGATGCGCCTTGCTCTTGCTCTTGTTCCGCGTCCAGCGCGTCCAGCATCTCGGCCTCCAGCAGCTCGGTCGCTCTCGCACGGATCGCGTCCTCGCGCGCGCGCTGGCGCTGGCGCGTATGGCGCACAAACCGCGCGCGGTGGCAGAACTCGACGTCCGCCTCGGGCAGCTCCTCGGCGTCGTCTTGGTCATGGTCACGTTCGGCGCTCGCGCTGCTGTCGCCCCGCGGCGGTACAATAGCGCTACGCACGATGCCGCTCACACCGCGCACACGGCACAGCGCGAGCGTGCGCTGGATCGCGGCGTCCACGTCGTCCAGTGCCGTGCTGTCCACGGGAAGCGCGAGCAGCTCCGCGAGCGGGCGCTCCAGACGCGCGTCTCTCGCGACGCCGAGCATGTCACTCTGGGCGGAGACGACATCCGCAGCAGCGACCGCAATCGCGCCCGCGAGCAGCAGCCGCCGCAGCGTCGACGGCGATGACGCGCCGCGCATCTTGGTGGTCATGCGGCTGCGGAAATGCATCGCGGATCGCGAAGAGCTACAAAAGATCGAAGAATCGACTTGAACAGGTATATCCATCGGATTCAAGAGGTCTTGGAGATCCCGAATAGAGCGCCGTACCAGGGCGCTCTAATCGAGGGGGAGAACTTCAACATGCGAAAAAATGCATGTTAGCCACCGGCGCGGGCAGTAACATCGGCGCGACATGCGCGGTGTTGCCTCTACAGCGCTCCTGCGGTGGGCTGCGTGGCGTAGCACACACGAATCAGATCCCGAGGTTTCGGATCCGGTACCGTGACGTCACGCCATCGGCAAACGCGACGGCAGGCGCGGAGGCGTTTCCGTCCTCCTGGGTCGGCCCCGCGGTCCTGGCGTCCGGCGCGCAGTGGGCGCAGAAGGTAGCGATAACCGCCGTCAACGGGCTCATTCGATGGATCGATCGCGCTGGCTCCTTATTATATCGATGCGGGAGCGAGGGCTCGGAGTGCCGCGTCGTGAGTAGTGTACTATGGAGCCCCGCCAGCCAGCCAGCCCGCCCGACGCGTTCGATCCCGAAGAGCCGCGCGAAGAAGGCTCCCATCTTCCTTTGACTGGCCCTTCCCTGCGAAACAGTGCCCGCGGAATCTTCTGTCCACTCATCCAAATGCCAAAACAAGGTGATATACGATAATGGAGAAGTGATTATTGGCTGAATATAGTTTAGTAAAGTGTTTGGATTGGCTGAAAATAGGGGATGGGTGTCCTGGTGAGAATCTCACCTTGTTCTGATACGATACCCCATTGCGCAGTTACTCACTGGGGCCGATCCGGGACGAGGGTTCACACGCCCTGCTCGTCGTTCTCTGGCTGGCTGGGACACGAGCGTCAGCTGGGCGCACGGTGCTGTGTGGCGCGGCATGCGGGCGTTAGGTCTCTCGGCCGGTCTGTGTCGCTTCCACCTGGCCAGCGCCAGGCCGGGACGGGGACGCGCTCAGCGCTCGTGTCGACAGCGCTCTGAGCGCGGCGGCGTTCACTCGCTCCAACTGACTGACTGACCCGCGCACTTCGCCTCTCACCAGCGCGAGTCGCGGACAATTCCCCGCGTGACACGGTCACTTCGAAGCACTTCCGTACGGTACCACGGTCTAGTCGCGGCACGTGAAAGAGAGAAGCGAGCCGCCCAGAGAGAGAGAGAGAGAGCGCCCGTGAGACCTCCATGGGCCTGCTCGTGATCGCGGCGGTCGTGGCGCTGGCGCTGACGCTGCTCGTGCTCGTGACCGTCGCGCTCGTCCAGCTCGTGCTCTTCATAACCGTGAGGAACACACTGCTGGCGGCCGCGGCCGTGGGCGTGTACTGGTTTGTGGATTCGCGGCGGCGACAGGTCGCCAAGGGGTTCTACACGTGTACCGAAGTGCCGGGCGGGGCCGAAGGAGAGACCGAGTTGACGATAAAGCAGTCTCAACTGCGTGGGAACCGACTATCTCGCGGAACGACCGACGTGATGTCTAATACTAGACGAGCCGTCCGGGAAGGAGAGGACGGTGTTAACGAAGAGAAGAGCAGAGACACCCTGTCATCGCGGCAGCAGACCGGCACGTCTTCAGGACCTGTACCGTCCACGGAGAGGGTGAGTGAGACCGACTTGTCGCGGCAAAGTTTGGAGCGCGCAGACGACACTGCTGACGAGCAGCGCCACTCGATCGCGAGCAACGCCAGCGAGGCCGAGTCGTGCGCCGACGAAGTGCCCGTTGCAGCCGCGACGAAGTCGCCCACAAGCTCTGCCAACCCTCGCACGTCCACATCGCCCATGCGGCTGCCGGATCTGCGGCATCGCAAGTGGAAGCACCCGACGCGAAGCGTACCGCTCCCGCCCAACAAAGGCGAGTCCCTGCTCCAAGAGAACCGCAAGTCGGGAAGCGGCCGCAGCTCAAGCGTGCGGTCTGCGTCCAACTCGCCGCGGCGGCCCGAGCGCTACGGCTCGCCGCGGTCGGTCGCGATGGAGCAGAAGCTCATGAAGAGCGCGCTCGAGTCGGACGGGTACTGGATAGGCGACTTCCGCGTACCGGCGCCGGCGCTGGCCAAGCGCAGCACATCCACCGGCGCGTCCACGCCGACGAAGAGCACCCCGAAGATGACGTCAGCCGCGTCGTTCTCTGCGGGCTCGGCGACGTCAACGTCCAGTGTGACGACGTCGAGTGCGGTAGCGTCGACCACGACCGCGCGGGCTTATCGGCGTTCGAACTCGCATCGCGTGTGAGCGCTCACTCACGTTTCTCCTCTCTAAGTTATTCAGCCCCCTCCCGCCTCAAGTTCATCTCTCGCGTGCGTAGGATACCGATCGTAGGTTCTGTCAACTGGAAAAGCGAAACAACCACACACATCCAGCAAAGGAAAACTGCAACTCCAATACAAAAGGGAGGCGACACCCAACACCACTCGAGCTCTCCTTCTGTGCTTCTCATGAGCGTCATGCAGCGCTGTCCCAGCATTTTGCATTTTGGATTTTGTACCCATCGCTCGCGAGCAGCTCCAAACTATGGGGTTAACTTGAGGTTAACCAACTCAACATCCGGGACAGTGGAGGATCCTCTCATCGGAAACACCACAATTTACACGATGAGCTCTTCGCTGTCGTCTTCTGCGCCCACTGACGGACACCGCGAGCGCCCGCCGCTGGCGGTCGCGCCGCTCGACAAGTGGCTTGCGACCACGCGTCGCCTTCTCGCGCAAGAGCGCGACGAGGAAGTGCGCGGCGCGCAAGAGGCGCTCGCGGCGCTCGACGACGCCGAGAACCCGAACGTGCTCAAGCAGCTCACGCTCGCGCAGTGGCGCACGGCGCTCTTCGGGCGCACGCTGCTCACGCTCGCGTTCCCGTCGGCCAAGCTGCAGCGCCCCAAACCACACTCGTTCACGGTCGGCGATCTCGTGCAGATCCGCGTCGCCGCGGGGGGATCCCCGGCGACAGCTTTCCCGACGGGCATCATCGCGCGGGTGGAAGAGACCGCGATCTCCATCGCTCTGGGCGACCGCGAGGACCTAGAGGAGGAGCAGCTGCTCGCGCAGAGCGGCGGCGTGACCATCGACCGGCTCGCGAACAACGCGACGTTCGCCAAGATTGACGCCACGCTCGAGCAGCTCGGTAAGTTCGAGTATGGCGCTGCACAGAGCGTGGTCGACGTGTGAGTATGGCGTGTATTGCTTCCGGAAGAGGGTGTTGTTGTTGTGTAGCTGATAGCCTGCTGGTGTGTCTAGTGTCTTCTCGGGGAAGGCGCCGACGTGGCAGACGCCGTTGCCAAGCATCACTCCTTTCAACCCGGGGCTGAATGCGTCTCAGCTCGAGGCTATTCGGTTCGCGCTGGCATCGAAGGACATCGCGCTCATCCACGGCCCGCCGGGCACGGGCAAGACTACGACGGTCGTTGAGTTCATCCTGCAGGCCGTGCAGACGTTCGGCATGCGCGTGCTCGTGTGCGCGCCGTCCAACGTCGCGGTAGACAACGTGCTCGAGAAGATGGCGGCGGCAGTCGACAAGGGTAAGCGCCTGCGGCTCACGCGCGTGGGCCACCCGGCGCGACTCGCGCCACAGATCCTTCAGTACTGCTTGGACGCGCGCATCCAGAGCGCTGACGGCACAGGCATCGTGAACGACATCCGCAAGGAGACCCAGCAGATGGAGAGCCAGCTCAAGAAGACGCGCGACAAGAGCGAGCGCTTCTCGCTTCGACGAGAGCTCAAGGCCAACCGCAAGGAGATCCGCGCGCGCGAGCAAAAGGTCGTTGTCGAGCTGCTCCAGCACAGCGACGTAGTGTTCGCGACCAACGTGGGTGCAGCGTCCAAGCTGCTTCAGGACACGACGTTCGACCTCGTGGTCATCGACGAGGCCGCACAGGCGCTCGAGGCGTCGTGCTGGATCCCGATCCGCAAGGCCCCGCGCTGCGTGCTCGCGGGCGACCACCTGCAGCTGCCGCCGACCATCAAGTCCAAGGCCGCGGCCTCGCGCGGGCTCGAGACCACGCTGTTCGACCGCGTCACACGGTTCCCGCATACGCGCGATGCGGTCGTTAGGATGCTTGACACGCAGTACCGCATGCACCGCGACATCAGCGACTGGAGCTCGCGCGCCATGTACGACGGCGCACTTCAGAGCTTCGCGGGCGTGGCGGCGCGCCGCCTCCACGAGCTGCCCCACGTGCGGATCGACGCACAGGACGAGCTGCTCAACGCGACACTGCTGCTGATCGACACGGCCGGCTGCGACCTGGAAGAGGACGCCACGAGCGACGACGACGACGGCGGTGCGTCGTCCAACCCGCTTCTACAGCTGTCCAAGTCCAACGCCGGAGAGGCGCGCGTTGTGGCCGCGCATGTGCGCGCGCTGCTGCGGACCGGGCTGCGCACGGCCGAGCTCGCGGTGATCACGCCGTACAACAAGCAGGTGCAGCTGCTCAAGGCGCTTCTGCTGGACGAGTTCCCGACGCTTGAAGTGCGGTCGGTGGACGGCTTCCAGGGCTGCGAGAAGGAGGCCGTAGTCATGAGCCTCGTGCGCTCGAACGGCGCCAAGGAGGTGGGCTTCTTGGCCGACGAGCGCCGCATGAACGTCGCGATCACGCGCGCCAAGCGCCACGTCGCAGTCGTGTGCGACACCGACACGATCCGCGCAAACAAGTTCCTCGCGAACCTGGTCGACCACTTCGAGGCGCTGGGGGAGTACCGCAGCGCGCAGGAGTTTCTGGACGTCGACGTGGTACACGGACAGGGCGACGCTGCTGAAGTCGCGGTCGCCTTTGCGTCCGTGGCAACGGTGTCGACGGTAGCGAGTGAGACGTCCGTCAAGAAGAGCGGGCAGGCTGCCGCCGCAACGGCGGTAAAGAAGGCTGAGAAGGCTACGAAGTCGACCCCGAGTGCGAGTGTGAACCGCAATAAGGCTCCTCCTTCCGCTCCGGCAGTGCCGGGCTCGCCGCCCTTGGAACAGCCGGCGAAAGGGACGACTGCGGCTGCTGCTGAGACGAACAAGAGCGTTGTGCCTAACGCTACGAAGTCAGAAGACAAGCAGGTCGAAGAAGTGGAGGAGAAGGAGGAGGAGAGCGACGTGGAGGAGCCACCCACGACTCAAAAGAAGCCGAGTCTATTTGACCTGCTCAATGGGTCGTCGGACGACTCGGACGACTCGGAGGACGATCAAGAAGCGCCACCAGCGGCAGAGGCGACGGAGCAGGAGCTCTCGAGTGCGACGGTGCTGCTTCGAGACCTGCACTTGAGTCGACTCGCACGACAACCCGCGCCTCCGGCACCGGCGCCGGCGTCGAGCGGAGGCAAAGGCGGCAAGAACAAGAAGAAAAAGAAGAAGAGCTCGGGCAAAGCCAACGGTGGAAGCGGTGGCTCAACGGTCGCGGTCGAGACGCGCGACGACGATGAGGACGACCTCGCGTTTCTCACGCGGCAGGCTGAGCAGAGCAACTGGTGCTGTTTCCAGGCCGCGGCGCGCTGCAAAAAGAGCGTGACGACGCTCGGCGCTGTGTGCAAGTTCTGCAAACTCAAGTTCTGCTACGACCACGCGATGCCCGAGGTCCACGGCTGTGGCGCCGCAGTGCGCCAATTCGAGCGCCAGCAGTTCCAGGCCGCGGCATCGTCCAGCAAAAGTGACACAAAAAAGCTGAGCGCTGACAAGCGTCGTCTGCTGCAGAAAAAGCTCGACGAGAAGGTGACAGAACAATCGACGTCGCGCCAGACCAAGGCGAAGCCCAAGGCGAAGAAGAATTAGTTGGAGTACGGCAGCCGTCGGATCTTTTTCGTCTCTAACCAAAAACCTGATGAACAAAATAAAGAGAAATAGAGCGCGAGCCTACATAGAGCTGAGCAGCTTCTCGACGGCCGCGTTCTCGTCGCCATTGCACTCGAGCAGCGCCTTCTTGGCCTGGTCGGCCGCGAAGCCCATGTCCACGAGCCGCGAGACCGCGGCCGAGTCGTCGGCGCCGCGCTCCTTGGCGTAGCTCTCGGTCCAGAAACGCGCCGTGTTCGCGAACAGCTCCGGGTTCTCCATGTACATCTTGGCCACTTCGGCGTCCTGCGGGTCCTTGGGCTCGGCGGCCGAGAGCAGCGCCTGGATCGAGAGCAGCGCCGTCTTGATGGTCAGCGCCGGCGACCACTGGTCCTTGAGAATGTCCTATAGAAACAACCATAACACGTTGAGGCCTCCTTCTTTCTTCTTCCACACAACCAGCGCGGGCACGCACGAGGCAGATCGCGCCAGTCTGCGACGAGATGTTTGGGTGCCAGATCTTGGTCTCGAAGCGCATCTTGGGCGGCTCGAACGGGTACCTGTTTGGTAAATAGTGTGAGTTGGATGCCACGTAATGGGAGCCTTCCGACTCCAAGCACAGAAAAACGCACTGCGGCGGGATGACGATCTCGATGGTGAACACGCCGCCCTCGTACGGCGTACCCTCGGGGCCCTTGATCGTGCCCTGGAGCCGGTCGGGCGCGCCGCCGCGGGCCTCGGCGTAGACGCCCGAGAGGTGCGTGTCGCGCTGGCACTCTTCCAGTTCTTTCCGCACACGGCCGCCTGGCACACCAAACGACGCAGCGTGGCGTCAGCTACACGATGATATACGTGGGGTGCGGAGATACGTACGCGGGATGCTCATATCGCCCAGAAAGATCGCGCGGGTTTCCCCTTGTTTCCCTTTGGTGGTCCGTCTGGAAAATGGGGACGCTCGTCACTTGTGCCCCAATCCAAAGGTTCACTTGATGTGGCCCACATCGCTCCGTAGTCCCTGTTAAGTTAACTGCGTAACCGCAACCGTAACCCGAACCCACCTCTGCTTCGGAGCTTCTCGGTTTGACACAGTCAGCTCACGAGGGTACACTATTCTTCAACCAAAGTTGGCCATGGCGACCGCCGCGTGGCACACGCCGCCGCGCGCCGAGGACACGCCCGCCGGCGGCCGCGCGCTGCTGGCGCTGGCCGCCAAGTTGGCGCTGGTCTTCGGCGCGGCGCTGGGCGCGACGCTCTGGCTCTGCGCGCAGCTTCTGCGCAATGTGCGCGAGCACGACGCGCGCGCGGGGCTCTCCACGTCCAAACTCGACGCGCTCTCGGTGCGCAGCTTCTCGTCACTCGCCGAGCTCCAGCGCTCGCACGAGACGTTCCTGCACATCTTCAACGTGCAGTACCCGCTCGCGTTGCTCTGCTTTGCGTGCATCTACGTCATGAAGCAGGTGCGGCATGCCCGTACTTGCCATGCTGCCTTTGCGATCCGTTGCTGACCTCTCATGTGTATGCTGGCTCCAGACCTTCGCGATCCCCGGGTCGGCGCTACTCAACCTTTTTGCGGGAGCCGTGCTGCCGCTCCACGTGGCGTTCCCCATGGTTGCGACGCTCACGGCATGCGGCGCGTCGCTCTGCTTCTTGCTCTCCCGGTTCTTGGCGTCCGAAGCCATCGTCGTCGGCGTCTGCGACCGCGTGCTACCCAACAAACTGCAGCAGTTGCGCCAGCAGATCGAGATGGCCAAGCAGGACGGACAGCTTCTCTTCATGCTGCTGTTCCTGCGGGTGTTCCCGTTCACCCCCAACTGGTTCCTCAACCTCGCCAGTCCGTGGCTCCAAGTGCCGCTTTACATGTTCACGCCGTCGGTCCTGCTGGGGCTCATGCCGTACAACTTCATCACGGTCCAGGCCGGCGCGATGCTCTCGACGCTCAAGTCGACCAGCGACATGCTGGACCCGAAGACCATTGGCTCCCTCGTCCTGCTGGCGCTCGGCATGCTCGTGCCCATGATCTGGAAGCGCAAGAAGGCCAAGGCCCAGTAACGCGGTGAAACAGTGTCGCGACCCCTCAATCAAAGAATATGTGGGATTCCACCACCTAGATTTTGCGTTATGGAATCTCTACTCGGACGTGACGCCACAGACCTTCTTGAGAATACCCTTGATGATTTTGCGGCCATACGGAATGTAGCTGGCCGAGTACCAGATCGCGGCGATGAACTGGATGAACACCAGCAGCAGTACTACGCCTCCAAGATCCGGGAACTGGATGCGTCCATTCAAAGCCGATCAGTAAGTTGTTCCATCGTGCACAGCGGCATCCTGGTGGAAAACGTACCGCGATCGCGAACGCGAGCACGACGACGATCATGCCGACGTAGATGAATGCTGCGACGCGGCGCACGGGCTTCATCATGAGCTTCACCTGTTGCATAGGACCCACGAGGAATCCCGAGCTACACGACCAGTCAGTAAACACAACCGAACCACACCAGGCCAACCATCGACATGAGCGGCATACCCGCAAAGAGCGATGATGTTTCCGATCGAATACGTGATGCCGAAGCGCGCGCCGCTACCGTCACCGGCGATGAGCGCGAACGTCGACTAGTGGGACGGACGGACATGAGGCGTGTCAGAAAAAAAAGCTCCACTCTCGCGTACGCACAGTCGCTCCTCGCTACGTACGCCAAAGCTGATGAGGTAGCCCAGACAGAAACACGCGGCGAATCCCCACATGCGCTGCGTCTTGGTGAGCGACGGGCAGGACGCTGTGAGCGACTCCGAGTCGGTGGTGGTGGCCGCCGGGGCCTTGACATTGCCGATGATCACTTTGATTTGGTCCATTTCGGCGAGAAGAGCGAAGGCAACGACGGGGAAGGCGAGACCAGCAATGTGGGAGTGTGTGGAGAAGACGATGGACACGGAAGTGCGGGTGGTCGATGGAGAGAAGCCGTTCCGCTCGCTGTCGTTTCACGCCGCCGTGGTGAGCTGATGGCCAATTCCGAACCGGGCGGTTCCACGATGGGTGCATGCTTCCCCACCATCTCATACTTAGCCACGGATCAGATAGGTTCTCGCTGAGGATATCTGATCCGAGGAGCTCCAAACTGATCAAAATAATCAAAACCAATACATTTCTCCTATTCGCTAGCGGACCTCCGACGTCATGGCGGATCATCGGTCAGCGGCGGCGTGACGATGGCGGTGACTCCTTCTTGCTGCTGCTCTTGCGCGCGTCCGAGAGGAACTGGTCCAGTCCGTACGGGTCGTCGCTGTCGCTGTCCGACGCGCTACGGTCGCGGCGGCTGCGCTTGCGGTCGCGCGACGGCGAGCGCGAGAACGAACGAGACCGCGAGGGCCAGCGGCGACGCGGCGCCTTGCGGCTACCGCGGTCTCGAGAACGCGAGCGCGAGCGCGAAGGCGAGCGACGACGGCTGCTACTAGAAGGAGGTGGTACGGCACGCGAGCGAGGCGGCGTGCGCGACCGAGAGCGCGAGACTGACCGCGACGGCGAGCGGCGGCGCGAACCACCACCGCGCGAGTCTGAACGGCCGCGCCGGTCATCACCGTTCCCACGCGCCTTCTCGTCTTCGTCATCTCCATCACCATGAGAGGGCTTTGCGTCGTCGTAGGAGAATTGGACAGGTCCGTCGCGCCCGCGGCCCACTTGCTCCGAGCCGCGGAACTGACGGTCGGCCTTGAAGCGCTTGCTGTGACCGCTCTTGAGATCTTCGAAATCCTTGTCGGCGTCGGCGAATGCCCCCTCGTCAGCCTTGGGGCGGTACACGCTGGCCTTGCCGCGGTCGACCATCGGCTTTGAGTACACAGTATAGTCGTCGTCGCCGCCGAAGCCCGAGCCGATGCCCTGCGACTGGTTGAACAATCGCGAGTCGAACATCGCCTCGCCCGAGAGCTTGCCTGTGCCCTGCAACTGGCCGAGCGCAATCTTCTCGGAGACGTCACGGTCTTCATCACGAGCAAGTTTGCCGCGCTTACCCAACTTCTCCATGCGCAGCTCGCGCTCGCGCTCCTTCTTGCGCTCCCGGCGGATACGTTCGCGCTCGCGCAGCGCCTCCTTGTCTTCGTCATCGGACCCGCTCGCGCTGCGGCTGCGGCTCCGCCCGCGTCCGCGTCCTCGACTCGCACTGCGGCTCCGACTACGGCCACGGCTGCTCGAACGGCTTCGGCTTCGGCTACGGCTGGGACTGCGGTTGCCGCTCGGGCCATAGTGGCCGTTGCCTTCGTCGCCGCCACCACGGATGCCGGCGCGCTCCATGCGCGCCTTCTGCGCGAGCTCGCGGAGCTCGTTCTCCTTCTGCTCCTTCTGCTTCATGGCAAACTTCTTCTGCACCTGCGCGCGCATGTTGACTTCTTCACGGGCCTTGCGCTCGGCGATCGCGAGCGCCTCGGCGAGCGAGGCAAAGTTATCGTTGACGGTCGGCTGCTGGAGCCCTCGGCCGTCGGCCGCGAGGCGCTTGTCGAGCGCGATCGTGAAGCCCTTGGAGTTCTTCCAGTTGGAGATCACCGGGGGGATCTTCCAGGACTGCTGGTCCTTGACCGTGAGCTTGCGCGGTGGCGAGTGGAGCACGGGCACGGGCGGCGACGGCGGGCCGCGCACGGCCTTCTTGTGCTGGAACTTGGGCGGCTCCATCGGGTCCTGCGCCACGTCGACCATGCGGATGATGCGCTGCTGGCTCTGGGCGCCCATCTTGCCCTGGTCGTGCGGCGTGTAGCGGATGTACGTCGACGTCTCCTTGGCGGTCTTCTGGCGCGTGACGTTCACCGGGTGCGCGGCCGCGATCTTGCCCTGCACGAGCTGCTGCAGCGCGTCGCGCGTGCGGTTGGCCGTCTCGATCTCCTCCTCCTTCGAGGGCAGCGCCAGCGGCTTCTCGTCCTTCTCCACGAGGTCGCTGAACTTGGTGTACACCTTGGCCTTGTCGCGGTGGTGCTGCGTCACGATCGCGTCGTAGCTCACGCGCGCGCCGCCGTCCTCGCCGCGCACCTGCAGCGCCAGCGTGTTGCCCGCGCTGCTGCCGCTCGCGCCGCCCTTCTTGCCCATGTTCAGCGGGAACTGCGCCACGTGGAGCTCCGGGAACGCGCCGCCGTCGCCGAAGTCCGCGAGCGCGCGCGGCACGAACTGCGCCGCGACGCGCCGCGGGTACGGCGGCACATGGGCCGCGGACAACGAGGCGGAAGCGGTCGTGAGCGCCGACGCGGCGGCGGCGGAGGCGCTGGCGTCCGGCGCGTCGTCGCGGTGGGTCTTGTACGCGTGCACGGGCGCCGGGAAGAGCGAGCTCATGGCGCCGACCGAGTGCCGCTTGGAAAAGGTGGAAAGGGGGGAATATGCCGTCGTAACCAACCCAGAGAGCGGGTGGTGGCGGGGGATGCCGTAACGGTTAAGAACTACATGAAACACATACCGTGTTTTGGATGGATACAATTTGCTATACCGTGTATTGTAACACAGGTTTTCTATAACGCGGTGGGTTTGGGTATCAAAACAAGGTGAGACGGAGCGTATCCGGCCCCCTCTGGGCATCGGCGAACAGCTCCAAACATCACAAGACAAGCATCATGGCGCTGGCGCTGCGGTTCGCGGAGGAAGGAGAGTTCAGGTGCGCAGGGTGTTGGAAATCCGCCTAATCTAGTGCGCGTGCGCGTGTGACTGACGCTTGTTGCCGTGGGGGAATCGCAGCTCGCGCGCCGTCGGCGCGTCCTACGACGATGACCTGGAGCTGGACAAGCCGAAGGCGGCGCCCACCAGCATCTTCCGCGTGCGTCCCGCCGTCTTCGTTTTGCCTGCACTCGCACTGACGTTGATGGTGTTGGTTTCCTTCAGTGGAGCAAGGCTGCGCGCGTGCGCCTCGCGGAAAGCGCCGGCGTGCTCGCGGCCGACCGGCTCGTGGTCGCGACCAGTGGCGCGCCGCAGCGCTTCCTCGAGCGCCTCACGGCCGACTGGGCGCTCGTGGGCACGCTCGTGGTCTCGGATGATGCACCGGTGCGTTTCTCACATTTGCAGTGTCGGTGCGGGTCCGTGGGAGAGCTGACCGATGTCTTTGTCTCTGTGATGTTATTTCTCAGTAGACCGTGACGACGCTGGACGTGAGCTGTCTCTAAGAGAGAGAGAAAACGAGAATGTATTCACGGGGCTTTAGGAAACGGGATGCAGGGACGGCGCGTGAGGGCCAGTCAATATCTAGGA
>JAMFLL010001139.1:0-19643 GCA_027475725.1 Pythium rhizo-oryzae | reverse complement strand
GATGATGCCGACGTGGCCCTTGAGCGGGTTGTAGCGCTCCATCATGAAGTGGCCCGGGCGCTCCGACGGGATGATCGAGCCGTTGAGCGTGCGGCTGAGGCCGACCGCGAAGTCGCAGATGTCGATGGCCTCCTGGACCTCACCGAGACCCTCCTGGTAGATCTTGCCCATCTCGAGCGAGATGAGCTTGCCCAGCGGGTCCTTCTTGGCGCGGAGCTCCTCGCCGATCTGGCGCACGATCTCGCCGCGCACGGGCGCCGGCAGCTCGGCCCACTTGGGCTTGGCGGAGTCCATGGCCTTGACGACCTGCTCGTAGTCGGCAACCGTGCCGGCGCGCACCTTGGCGATCGCCTTGCCGTCCGCGGGGGACACGGACGTGTACGTCTCGCCGTTGCCGAACCACTCGCCACCGTAGACGCCGAGGTTCTCGTCCGAGAGCCCGAGGTCCTTGAGGAACGGGAAGTTGGCGGTCGCGCTCATGTGGCGCTGGGTGATGGAGATCGCGCGGCGCGAGGCGGCGCGACCGGCGTGGCCGCGGGCGAGCGCGTGGAGCATGGTGCCGACGAGGGGGAGGAGGCCGATTGGGGGTTGATGGGTCTGTCGACGAATGGGGGTGAGCCGATCCAAAGCCCAACAACAGCGGGATCTGGCGGATCCCCTCGCGGTCGTTCTGGCTGCCTTCTCATCACACACAACACGGAGGGCGAGCAGCGCCGGACGAACTTCAAGTCCAGCTGGTGAGCTCCCCACACACGCCAAGGGTAATTACGCGTCGCGTCATCCAATGATGTACTAATGTAAAAAGACCATGTGGTAGCACTGCCTACTGAGTCTAGGTACCCTGGAAAGTCTGCTTCTCGAAGAGATGGAGCGTGAGAGTTGAGAGGAAGCCCGGGAACGAACGGCAGGCCGTGAGGTACGAGAACACGCGGCTGTCAATCTGCTGCGAAAAGTCCGACTCGAGCAGCTCCAGACTACCGTCGGTCTCCATGCGCACGATGAGATGGTCGTCGTCGTGGTCCGCGTACATCGAACGCAGCGTCAAAATCTCCACGCCGTTGCTCTTGCGCATGTCCACCTTGTAGCCCGTGAGCTGGAACACGGCCTCGCGGTACTGCTTAATTTGGTTCTGGAACATCTGCTCAGACCGTGTGTACGATGAACCAGTCAGAATGATATCGCCCACAACGTGCCGCTCACCACAACGCATTGGTGCACCTCTTTCAGCCGCTTGTTCAGGAGCTTCTGGCCTTCAACGGTCTCGTATGAGGTCGTGGTCGTGAGACTCGTCGCTGGTGTCGTCGGGGCCTACAAAGTTTGCCGTGCACGCGTATGAGTCCTCTCAGCACCCCACTAGCCCACACATCTAGAAATGACGTACCACAGGCGTGGATGGAATTGTCGCAGCCGGGGTCCCGCCACCAAGTTGGTTGCGGAGCCGCGCAATCTCGCTGCGCAACGCGTCAATTTCACTTGCCTGTTGTGAGGCACCCAGCAGCTCGCTCGTGGGGTTGACTGCCATGTGCACGACCTTTGTCGTCTCTGGGTTGAACTCGCCACGGCCGAGACGTTTCTCAAGCGCAGCGTACTCTCGCTCAGTCTTCTCGAGCTGCTGGCATAGTTTCTTGGCCTCACCTTCAAACACCTTCAGCTTCTCCTTTAAATCCGTAACTTCGTCCTCGTACGCTCTGGTGAGGATGGATGCTGTCCCTGCCATCGAGCATGCCAAGGATTCGAGTTGCTTGACAAACGGTGCTGCTTCCTGCAGGATTCCATCGAGGCGCTTGACTCGAGGAGTCATCTCGTCGGACTCTAAACCGTCGTCGGAGGTCTTGTAGGATTGAAGAAGTGCGACCAGCTCCTCGTTCATCTTCTGCATGGGGGGGAGCGCTCGAATCGCAGCAGCAACCTGGGTGATAGGGATCCGTCAACAGTCAGGTTTAGACTACATTAGAATCTAGGCGAAAAAGAACCACTGTACCTTTTGCTGAAGTTCTTCTTCGGCTCGTTCCATCGTCTCTAGTTTGCGCTGATTCGCTGTTTCTGCTTCTTGCGACGATTGCACCAACAGCTGGGCACGAGCGAGTTGCTGCTCTGTGCGTTTTTGTTCATTTTGCGCAGTGACCACCGCGCTCTGGAGTCTTTTGTACGCGTTAATGATTGCTCTCGACGAGTCGCCAGCAGCAGCGCCTTCGAAACACATTTGTCGGTCGTTACATGGCTGAAGTTTTGAAGTCCTCTGCCAACAAGCCAGCGTACCATCTTGTTTGACGATGGGCTCAAAAAACTGTTCCAGCTCCTGCAGTGACTGCTGGCGAATGATGAGTTGACCCTAAATGCAATAGAATATCCACCTTCAGTACGTATGATCAGCACCCAACACGAGGGAAACTCACGATCTCCTGTTGAGCCTGAGCATAGCGCTGCTCACTGGCTTGCAACTTCTGACGCATTTGAACCAGCGTCTCGTCGTGGACAGCAGACTTTCTCGACGACGCAATCAGTTCCACCAACTACGAAATGTAGATCCCTTTAGCGACCTTCCCTCGTATCCTCATGTGTCAACATGAACCAGCACAGTACCTCCTGCTTGAGGCGTCGCTCCTGGGACTCGAGCTCAGCAATTCGCTCGTTTAGTAGCCTTACTTCCTTGGACGACTCGAGCGTCATACTTGCGTTCTCGATGCGTTCATCTGCAGCTTGGACTTGCAGCTCCTTGTCCCGTAAGCTTGTCTCGAGCAGCTTGATCTTAGACTCCAGAGCGGAATATTCCTAAAACGACACAGAGAGACAGCACCTCGTGATCAGTCGGAGCACACCTCAGTCTCACTCTACTTGATGACGTACAGATGGTGGGGGAGGGGCAGCTAAGCGGTTCATCGACTCAATCTCGTCGTTCAGTAGCTGGATCTGGAAGAGATTTCGATCCTGGATTAGTAGAGATCATTCCCAATGCGATCGTTTCTCTTGACTAACTCACCGTTAGCTTCGACTTCCTCGCGTTAGTCTGCAGCTCGTTAATGGTATCATCAGCTTTCTCACGCCACTCGGAGAAGCTGTTTTCAACAAACTGTAGCTTCGACTCGAGCTCGACCACTTTCTTTTGAAGCTGAAGCTTCTCGTTCGCATAGTCGGTCGTGAGGCTCTTAAGCTCAGCGCGCGTGTGTTCTTCCTCTGTGAGCGCGTATTGCAGTTGACGGCGAAGCTGGTTGAGCTGCTGATCGCGTTCCTACCGGCCATGCGAGCCAGCGCTCGGTCCATAAGCCACGATCTTTCGATGACGACCACACGGTGGGACGCACCTTGAGTTGACTCTGGTGGTTCTCTCTGTGATGATCCAACTGGAGCCGCAGTGACTCGACTTCCGTCGAGAGTCGCTCACTCTGCCATCATTCGCGGAGACAGTGTGGGTGAGAATAGGAGCACTCATAACGAAACAGCGTCCCCGTGGGAGCGACTGACCTTGACGATCGCCACGCTCTCGGCCTCCAGCCGCGGGCGCTTGGCGAGGCGCGTGTCGCGGCTATCCGCCGCACCGCGCTGCGTGCCTGTCATCTCCTCCGCCTCCGGATCGAAGAGGCTGTCAGTGCGTCGACCAGGCGTCTAATCGCGGGACGATCATCAGCGTCAGATCCGTTGATCTTCCTGACCTGTTCTCCCTACCGCGCCATCGCACGCACCTTGCGGCTGCTGTTCATGAAGAGCAGCTGCGTCGGGTCCCTCGGGGTCGGCGAGCACAGGAACGAAGCCGCTGCGCCCGTCGACGGCGGCGGCTTGCCGTGGTCCATGCTGCGGAGCGATTCCAGTGTGTGTGGGAACGGGCTGTTTTCCCGCCCCCTGTGGCTCTGGGCATCGGTGGCACAGTATATTTTGTACTAAGTACGAATGGGATGCCACCTCATGGGGAATGAGCGAGGCACGTCTCCAGGCCGTCAGTGGGCGTCATGTGCGTTCTCCTCATGTCAACGATGCTATCTGTCTCCTCAAAGTCTCAACGCACTGTTGTCTCTATGTCAACACGGAAATCAAATTATCGAGGATGCTAGGGTTTAGCCTTCGCATTCGCCTTCTTCTTGGGCTGCTTGGCAGTGGCATCGGCAGCTGCATGCGTCTTCTTAGGCTTCTTAGTGGCAGCTTCAGCCGGGACCTTCTTGGCCTCGACCTCTTCGAGCTTGCGCTTGAGCTGGGCTTTCTTGGTCGCGACTGGCGGTAACTTGGCCATGTCGGCCAGGGCGTTGTAAATAGGGAGAGCGATCGACTCGTTGGTCTTGATGCTGATCGACTGAATGCCTATCCACCCCTTGGGGATGTGCGCCGCGCAGTTGTTCATGCCGACGAGAATGTTCTCGACGATCTGGTCCACCGTGAGGCCGAAGTGGGCGATCTTGATGTTGGTACAGGCGCCGGCGCTCACGTGCATGGCTGTGCGGTGGAACACTGCGCGGATCGAGTTCGAAACATCCTTCCGCGAGACACGCACGGCGATCGGCTGCTTCTTCTTGACGAAGAACTTGGTGCCGAGCGGCGTCTTGATGTACGGCAGGATGCGGTCGTCCGCGAGGAAGAGGTTGTAAGCGCCGGCGAGCGTGCGGCGCTCCTCGAACTGCTTGAAGTCCTTGCGCAGCTTCTTCACAGTCATGACCTTGGCGAGTCCCGCGACAGGATCCTCCGCGAGCGCCTTCTTGATGCGGTCCTTGTCCGTGTCTTTGACGAAGAGACACATTTCCGCGTCGTTCTCGGCGCCGTACAGCGAGTGGGGTACATCGCTACATGCGCATCACAACCGACCAGTCAGTATAAGCGCACACAGGGCACTGGGAGTGCCACTGCGCATGCCCGCGCTAGACGCTGCACATCCAAACACGTACACTGTCAGCGGCTTCAGCGATGCCTTGGACGGGATGGTCTTGCGCGTGATGATGCACGAGATGAACTCGGTGGACCCGATGAGCTCGTGCTTCTTCCTCTCGGCACCACGCTGCTTCTCGAGGAACGTCTGCAGCGCCACCACGGCCTTGCGCACCTGCGCCTCCTCCAGCGGGTTGCGCAGCCCCTTCTTGAGCTCCACGTTCTGGCGCTCCATCATGCCGAGTACGCGCCCTCCAGGTGCATTCACAAGTTCTGCGCCTTTCAACTCGCCCGAATCTGTACCAATGAAAAATAGCCACAACCGGTAACATACCGGTCATCGACTGGCCGGTGCACGACACTCAAGAAACAGATGGGGAAACTGAGATCGGATGCAGCTTGAAGGAGGGTGCGTTCGCCCTGGCACAATTTCGGAGTGTCGTCCGATCATGGATTTCCAGCGCCCAACAGCACCAGACGCAGACATGGCAGACACCGCAGATGAAGCACACTCAGCAGCTTCAGCGACCCAAACCTCTCGCTTCGTCCGGGTGAGTGAGCCACTACTGTGGCCACTACTGGCCCGTCGTGACCGCGATGCCACGGTATTGGCGTGTGAGCTGCGTATGGTACTTGCAGTAACCGAGGACGACGAGCTGCCACGTGATAGGCCCTGCTTGGTCGTGACGGCGCAGGTGCGGGGTGGAGCCTAAGCAACCGGCGTCGCCGTCCTTGTTCTATTGCTCCACCCACGTGAGAGTGAAAAGCGAGAGTTTGAGGAACTCACAAACCCGCAATTTATTATGCTGTTCGAAGGGTCCACATGGGTACAATGAGAGCGCTTCGCGTTCGGCTCCATGTACTAGCAATGTCACAGCGTTTACGACTGCGCCATAGGCGTGAAGAAGCCCTTGATCGACTGCTGACCTGGTTCGCGAGTCTTGCCGGACGAGAACCCGTGCCGGCCGCTGCGATAGCCCTTACTCTTCTCGTTCTTGTTACCGTTGGCCTTGTTGCGGTCGCCGCTGCGCACGCTGTGGGTCGTCCAGCCGCGACCTGTGACAATGGGTCTGGGGTACTGCGATTGCGGGTCAAGCCACGGTGTGTGGACCATGGCGCGGTTGGGCACCGCCGCCGCGAGTTCCGGAATCCACCGCAGCACGTACTCGCCCTGCGGGTCGTAGTCCTTCGCTTGCTTAATCATGTTGAAATAGCGGTCCTCGCGCGGGTCGTTCCCGAGGCCGGCGACGTACAGCCAGTTGCCGTAGTTCGAGGCCGGGTCATGATCCAGCAGCTTGCTCTCGAACCACTCAGCACCACGGCGCCAGTCGATGCGCAGGTCCTTGACCAGGAACGACGCAACGTTCTGGCGCCCACGGTTCGACATCCAGCCCGTCGCCGCGAGCTCGCGCATGTTGGCGTCCACGAAAGGCACGCCCGTCGTGCCATCGCACCACTTTTTGAACTTGGCGAGATCGTTAGACCACTCCACCTGCTTGCCGTAGATACCACCTTCATAGAAGAGCCGGTTGCCGTACTTCATAGCGACGTACTTGAGGTAGTCGCGCCAGAGCAGCTCGAACCAGACCCAGTACGTGCTCTCGTTGCCGCCTTGGGCATCCTCGTACTGTGCGAGCTCGTGCATTATCTGGCGTGCGCTCAGGCACCCGAGGGCGAGCCACGGGCTGAACTTGGTGCTGTAGTCAAGCCCCAGGAGCCCATTCCGGGTCTGCTTGTAAGTGCGTACCTTGCCACTCGTGAAGTAGGATCGCATGCGCGCGAGCGCCACGCTCTCGCCCCCACGCCACGGGAACGCTGAGTGCGCCGGCTGCGAGGGCAGCGCCTCGAGGCCCTGCCATACGTCAGCAGACGCCGGCACCCTCGGCGGCAGCGGCTTGAGCGTTGTGGGCGTAGGCACGGGCGGTGCAACCACAGCGCTGTCAAACTTGCGCGCCTTCTCGACCATCGTACGAAACTGACTGAACACATCGGGCAACTCCGAGATGCGGCCAGGCAGCTTGTGTGGCGGCACCATCGTCGACGAGTGGATGACCTTGAGTGGCACGTCGGCGAGCTGGCGCTTGAGCTGGCGCACGAGCAGGTTCTCCTCGTACGTGTACTCGGCGCTGAGGAAGAGTTTGACGTCGGTCGTGTTGGTCTTGTACAGCGGAACGAGCTCATCGCGCAGCACGCGCAGCGGGTCGCCTTGCAGCACGAGCAGGTCGCTCTGGCGCTGCTGCAGCTGCGCCTTGAGGTCCGCGAGGCTCTCGAGCAGGAAGCGCTTCTTGAGCCCGTCGCAGCGCGAGAATCCAAAGTGCCACGTGCCGGCGTCGCGCGCCAGGAAGCGCGGGTCCCACACGAAAACGGGCAGCAGCGTCGCGCACTGCGCGAGCGCAGCCGCGAGCACGGGGTTGTCGTGCACACGCAGGTCGTTGCGGAAGAGCACAATGCCCAGCGACTTGCTCATGGGTGCTGGCGGCAGCTGAGAGGAGTTGGTCGTCTGGCCGAGTCGAGTGGGAAGCGGCGCGCGAGTGCCAGAGTGTGCCCCTCTCGTGCTCAGACTACGAGAGCTCCGGTCATGTCGACGAACGTAGTTGAATTCGGAAGCATTCTGGGGACGGAATTCGGAATGGGTCGGAGTGAAATTGTCTCGGTAAATTGCTAATCGGTACCAAGAAAGGTTAATCATTGCAGATCAGTACCTAGTTTAGTAACATATTGCAGATCAGTGCCCTGTCCACTCTAACAACTGTAAATGTGGCAAAGCTCAAGAGGGCACGTCACGCAACACCTTTCTCGGATGCGAATTCACGCCGCTGTCGTCCCTAGACATGGACGACAGCGAGAACCAGCTTGCTGTCGGCAACTCCTATGCCAGCATGGCCGATCTTCATCGGGCTGTGGGCAGCCCTTTCGCTGACATGGAGTGTGGCAACGTCAAGCCCAGCAACACTGAAGGCTCTGTGCACAGAGCATGTCGATTGCCCTTTCGTACCGACAAAACCCTCAAAACAGAGAGAGAAGAATGAAAAACAAAGAAAACGCATCAAAAGCAGGGGAAGGGTCTCCCCAGCAGAGAAAGCGCTCGAAAAGCACACGAGGAAATGACGGTGGGGCAACTGGAGCGCCACCTCGACTCCCAGCCGCTGTTCACAGTCGCCACCAGCCAGCTCCACCGATGCCAACTGTGCGCCGGCAACATCGACAGCCACCAGATGCGCTACCGTCTGCTGCAACGCAGCTCTGCTGCCAGTGCGAATGCCTCGCAAACGGCAGATGCATGTACCGCGTGGATCAAGACGCTCACGTGCTCGTCGACGGATACGGGAGCTGTGTTCCCACCACGGTTCTCACGTGATGGTCGACCAGACGGTGCTCAATCGCATGACGCTGCAGATGAGGCGCATCACGAGGACGATGTCGGCGACTGGCGCCAGACCCATGGCAATCCTCAGCGACATGGTCGACCAGCTCCATTTGACACCGGATACGGTTCCGCAGCTTGCTCAAGTCCAGCGTGTAGCGTACCACCACAGGCGCGTCCTCCTGGTGGCTACTGCCATCGTCAGCCAGATGCGAGAGACTGTTCGCATCAACTGGTACCGTGAAGATCTCGACGAAACGATCCAATTCACCTTCGCCTGCCCGATCGATGATTAGAGATCGATAACGGGTCGGAGAACAGGCAGTTCCTGATCGGCGTCACGACCAAGCGTCAGGTTCGCAACCTGTACCGAGCTGCTGAGTTCCCGTTCCACATCGACGCGACGTACAAGATCAAACAGTCTGGCTACCCCATGGTGGTCCGCGGGACATCTGATGCCAGCCGCTCGCAGCTGTCTTGCTCACTTCGCACCTGCGCCAAGCCCAGTACACCCAGATCTTCTCCAGCATGTTTGCTGTGTACCAGTTGGTGACCGGATCGCGTCTCACGGTCCGCTACGTGATGGGTGACGCCGACGATGCCCAGTTCAACGGGTTCGAGGAAGCCGTCGTCTCCAACTGTCCCAGTGCGGCGTACCTCATGTGTTTCTTCCATGTGATGCTCAACGTGAAGAAGCAGGCCAAGAAGCTGTTGGAGCCAGACCGCACTGACGTGTAGTAACGTCAACTTCCGCGGCTGAACGGCGTATGTGCCGGGTTTGACGCTTCCCACCGCCTTCGCAGACTTGGGGATGACCGCACTGCTGTGTGCGGTCGAACTTGTGACTCTAAGAACTCTTTGAAGCGAGAGTTAGAGCTTGGAACCCACCACAGTGATCGCCTCACACAATGCACTGGGCAAACGATCTTGGTGACAACGCTTGGCACACGCGCGCTGACTCGGAAGGATCGGTGTCACTCACCCTTAGCTACGCCGCCAGGTACATGACACTGATCCTCTCGATAGAGCTCGTGAGTGAATATGCGGCTTGCTGACAATGACACTGATCCTTTCAACGCAACAATGCTGTATCAAGAATGGAACCGACGCACCAATACAGACGCCGTATTCCTGCAGCGACGGTGGATCTTGCGGTTGTGCCTCCTCGCCTCCGGACTGGTGTTCTTGTTGCCAGTCGACTACCCGCGGGGACTCGGAAGGATGACTCGATGGAAGGGACTTGTGTTCTTCTTGGAAAATTGGGGAGTCTGTATTCTTTGTGTTCTTCGCCCTTGGGGCTCCTCCAAGGGTCACCCAGAGGGGCCCCCTCAGAGTGTCACTATCGACCTTTCAGCAGTGACCGCCACTGGTCACTACTGACACTGAGTGCACTAATTAGGGGTATCCCTATCCTAGGAGTTTCGCTCCTTCTGTCCTAAAATATGCACTGAAACTAGTCCTTGTCCTACACATGCATTCCTTGCCGAGTCCTTCCGAGCGCCTTCCGACCTTCGTCCCTCAATATCTGGCGTCGTCGGATAACACTGATCCCTGCAACTGGTCTGTGCTGTAACGCGGGATAACACTGATCCTTGCGAGGGATTCTTTACTTGGTTTTGGCGCCTGACTTCACCACAGCACTCTCGTTTTCCGCCACGTGTACCTCATCCACCATGCGCGCGACCAGTTTGACGCTGAGGAAGAGATCACACGTGCTTTGACCGTGTGGTCGGCGCACCCTGGTCTGAAGGCCTTCCTCGCGTACTTCAAACGCGAGTGGCTCGACTCGCGCTTCAACCGCTGGCAGTGCTACCAGAGCTCGACCGGCCATGCCAAGACGAACAACCTTCTCGAGCGATTCAACAAGGCCTTCAAGCGGCACTACACGCTCCGTCAGCTTCTTACGCTCAACACGACCATGCTCAAGATGCAGAAGTTGTGCAATACCAAGGCCGTGGTGATCCAAGACTTCAAGGAGTCCAGTGTGGTTACGGCTGATCTCCCCAGGTGTCTCAAGTACCTTCGCAAGGCCAGCCTTCTGAGACACAGCCTCGTCCAGCGAGCCAGCCTCGACTTCATCATGGAGGGCAGCGAGCCAGAGATCCACGTTCTCGTGAAGCAGCAAGGCGTCCAAAAGAGCGCGCTCCCGCTGACGAGATGCGACCGAGAGCGACTCCCGTCTCTCTACATGGAGACCTACAAGCAGCCGCGAGATGGATAGCTCGTCAACGTCGCCCAGCGTTGGTGTCCTTGCTCGTAGTGGTCCAAGAACGGTTGCTGCGTGCATCTTCTTGATCGCCTGGAGGTTGTCAGAGCGCGTTTCAAGTAGAGGATCAAGCTGAAGAGACGTTCATGAGCCAGCGTCGCCGTCGCCGCGTGACCCCGGCACTTGAAGACGAGGACATGCCCGATCAATGTGGTCGGCCGGTGCAGGTGGGTCCTGCTTTGGCCCGCGAGTGAGCAAGAAGACCAAGGCAAGAAGACGAAGGCACGATGGGGTGAGCAGTAGGAAGTAGGTAGAATCGTAGGTCTATAGCAGGATGGTAGGATGATAACCCCATCAAGCTCAATACAAAACACGTGCCCAGTCGATTCTAGAGGTTGCGTTTGTTTGATATGGGTCGCACCCAGTGAACTTAGTACGAGTCACGTGCAATCTAGATGCACGAGCGCACCATTTTACGGCGTCGGAGGACTGCTCAGACTGCAGTGTCCGGGATATGTATTTGAGTTGGCCCCGATCAGAACATCCCGAAAGACAGGTGACGAAGTTGACGTCGGATCGACCATAGGGACTCCATGGCGCCGAGCAACACCATTGTACGCGGTGAGCGCCTCGTGCCAGTCTAGGCGCCTCTCCGCGGCAACTAGTTGAGCCTGACAGCAAACGTTATAGGTCAAGCGCTTAATGATGTGAAGAGTGGCACACGTACCGTGTTGACCATGCCATTCGTAACTTTGCCATCCGCATTCACGGAGTTCATCCCACCAAGCGCTTCAACAACCTTGAGCTCGGCGACAGACATGACCAATGCAAGTTCTTCCTGAAATCCTCGCGAAATCATGCTGTCCCAAAGCTTATGGATAGAGCTTAACATGAGCGACGTGACGTACTGCTGTTGGGCTAATGCAAATGCGTCAAGGATCTTCAAGCCCTCTGGATCGTGCTTCATTGCCGCCGCATATGTCTTGGACATGATGAACATGCTGGTAAGGGCATTGCCTTTCAGAAACTTATCTCTCGCACGACCAGCCGTACGAAGCGCATCTTGAACCGATTGGGGTGGTGGTTGCTTGCTTGAAGATTGTGTTCTCGCAGCAGGCGGGGAGAGAGATGTGACCACGCGGGCTGGTCGAGCTTGAGGGGTTTCGGGTTCAAGTGCCCGTTTCAGCTGGCGCCTGCCTAATACGCGGTAAGGCGCTGTCTGTCGGTCAAGCGCTTCGTGTAGCGGGTAGAGCGTCCATCGAGAATGCCGTCTGTTGTCGCTGGGAAGGTCGAATCAGGCGTGGCAAGGACGCGCCGCTCAATGTCAGCAGCAGGTTTGTCACGCCACAACTTGCAGAGCCTCATGCCCTGTGTGTTCTTCAAGAAGGCGCTGTCTCTTTCCAGCGCGTCTCATGCGGTAGCGCGCTGCGAATGCGCGCGTACTCGCGCGCGTGGACACTACCTTCCTCCGATACGAGGACTAAAAATGCCGCGTGCGCAAGCATTGGGTTGTCTACGAGCCGTGTGTGACTATCTAGTGAGCCTGACTAGACAGTTCGCAGCGCAAGGTGTGCTGGAAGGAAACCAAAGCCCAATAGGCACGTGGTCCCTCGCGAACACTAGACCAGTGGCTCGAGGCTGATGTGGCTATGTAGTCTGCCTGCATGCATAGTTGAGGGTACATGGTATCCAAGTGCTGGTACTAGTGGCTGGTTTGGGGGTACAATATGGGAGTGGGAGCCACAGTTGTGTCTTTTTTGGGGGGGGGGGGATGTTGGGGACATTGACATTTTTGGGCGCTCTCCGCGACCAAGACAACCACAAGCTGAAAGCTGAAACACCAGTACAAGTAAAAAGTCGCTGTACGCTAATGATAGCTCTCTAGTGTCTATCCGTCGCCGAGCGCTAGAAAAGGGAATACCGATATGGAGTGTGCAGTGGATGTCAAGAAAAAAATACACAACTCTTTCCCGACCACAGGGCTCGTTCGGTTGATCTGACCGCAGCCATCCATGTCCTCATTCTAATTCCGCCCATTATGGCCTCTACGTCGCTCGTCCTTCGGGGAATTGGCCAATCACAGCCATCATCGTCCTCGGGAACGTAGGCTCACCCAAACAGCGTCGGCGTGTATTCCTATGAACGTAACGAGTAGATTTAACCAATCAAAACGTGCCGTTCGGGAGCAGTTGGCTTGCCTGGAAGCCATGTTCACATGGTTCCACAACATCTTTTGCTTTCCGACATCATGGTCCGCACCAACCGACGTCACGAGGAAGGTCTCGCTCTCCGCTCCGTCTGCACCGCAGCCGCTCAAGTCACCAACAGGCGTGTCTCGGACTGCGCGGTTCGGGTTCTCAAGGCCTCGGTCAAGGCGGCTGCCGGGCCCGTCGGCATTGACTTCGAGCCCGCGGTCAGCACCGCGACGACCTTCCAAGAAGGTCTGACCAACTAGGTCCGATAGTTGCTCCTAAAGAGCGAGAGTCGAAAGCTCGACAAGCTCAAGGAGACGGGGCGGCTTCAACGTGAGGACGGCATGTTAACCGACGTGATTAACTTGGCGCAGCAGCTGACGCGTTCCCCCCCCCCCCAGCGGCAACTCACATCCCGGACTCGGACCCATCACTGGCCGCTCGCACCCCCAGTTCCGGCCCCACCACCGGCCGCTCGCACACAACGTCCACTGGGGGCCGCCCCTCATGTAGTCCCTACCGTGGCGATGCGCGAAGAAGACCAGCGTGTGTCCCCACCGCCCACGCCGCCATCGGTTAGGACTACACGAGGACCGACTATCCAGCCAATGGGCAGTCGTGTTGCCCTAACACGCGACTGGCGGCGGGCATGACCACTGCCGAGAGCCACACCGGCGTATGAGGCCAACCCGCGAGCCCGGTTCTCTGTTCCTGTTCTTCTGACCGAGGCATCGCGATTCACCTACAAGCGGACCGTTGGTGTGGCCGAGTACACACCAAGCGAAAGGTACGTTGAGCTAGAGTGGGAACTCTCACTGATTGTAGTACTCGCTGCCCCCCTAGGGTTTAAGGTAAATACACTTTGGTTCACTCTCGTATCTATCGTAGCCGTCGAGAACGGTTGTTCCACCATTCGCGGGGTCCCCATCTTGCGCTCATGAACTCTAGTGACGGGGTGCGGTCGGGGGACGTCGGAGGCGCGACGCCCCGAAAGCAGCTATGCAATGCTCTAGATCAGTCCCCCAGCATGCTCAAACACTTGACTCTTGCCTGTAGGTGCCCTGGCGTCCGCGCTGTGCAGCCGCGCATGGACGCTCCTTTCTCCCATAGTGTCGCATTAGGCGGAGCATGGGGTCGGGTCGAGGTGTCTCCGCAGACCCCCAGAGCGGCGGCGCAGTCAAAGCAACTATACACTGCGCTAGATACGTCTTTCACTAAGCTAAGTCATTTTATTTCATCCCGTAGCTGACCTGGATGCCTAGCAATGTGGCCACGCACCCACGCCTCCAGTGCCTATACAATAACGTCAGGGGAGTGCTAATAACGGGGTGCCACCATGGAAAGATAGAGCTGCCGCGCAGCAAATCCAACTATGCAGTGCTCTAGATATGTCTTTCACTAAGCTAAGTCACTTTGTTTCATTCCCGTAGCTGTCCTGGAGGTCTAGCAATGCGGCCACGCACCGACGCTTCCGCTTTGCTCCAAGTCCAATAGTTAGCATAATACATTAAGTAACGCCATGTTGGCCCCCGTGGCTGGAGATTTCTACGCGAGCGGAGGACTGTAAAACGTGATGCTACCCTGGTGCCACTACACTCCACGCACGTTTGCAATTGGTTTCAGTCATTTCCATGCAGAACTCTCAGTGCTATGGCGAACGACATGCACGGATTTTTTCCATCGTCGCATCGATTTTCAAAATGGTACATGTCACCACCGTGACACGGTCGTTGACATGCAACGTCACACCACATCCATTCCGATGAATGACCTTCATTCAGATAGTCACACCAGATAACCCTACCCACGCAAGAACCCTACACACCGTTTCTACTTTTCCCTCCTGTCCTTTCTGGTTTTTGTTTTTTTCTCTGTTTATAGGGCGTTCTCTTTCGTGCCTTACGCGTACAGGAGAGACGACCCTGATGAAGGGCTAGGACATGTTGTCATCACCAGTTTGATCGACTACCACGCTCACGTGCACTCGAGCAGCCAGAGCGCAGAGCAGGTCGGACGCGGAAGCGGCTCGGCCTGATACGCGGTCGGGCGGGTTTCTCGACTCATCGCCCTGCTGTCGCGGCCCCTGGGAATGCAATCGCATCCTGCCTAGCTACTTCGAGACTTGCCGACGCCACCACCACCACCACACACACTCGGTCAAATGATCACGTTCGTCAGGTGCAGCACGTCGAGCTGCACCCAAAAATGGGCTTGGAGGCCTTAACGTCGCCTCCTGCTGGCGACAGGACTTGGTGTCCACCGTACGCTACACAGGAAAGAAACAATGGAGCCAACTCCTCCTACATGTGAGACGCGCTCGATGTTTGATAATGTGTCGGCGTGCGTCCCCAGCCCGGCGCTCTCAACACGCGTGTTCCCAGTACGCCGCGCCCAACACGCTCACTACTCCGCCCATCGGGGCGGCTGCCTCGTCACCGCTGGGTCACGAGGTGATGCAGCTTCTGTCGCCGATGCCGGACTCACAAACCCGGCCATGAGATCAACGCAAAAGCGCGCTGCGTCAAGTAAGCTTTTGTCACGCGAGCCTAAGAACATAAATACGTTGTTTTGGTGTGTTCCGCTTTCCTCAAGGTGCAAGGAAAGCCAGGTCGGGTAAGCGGCGAGCCCCTCACACTTCCCCAAACAAACATATCTCAACGAGATGCCTGGATTTCTTCGTTGGTTGTCCAGTACAACATCCCTCAGGAGGCAATTCGAAGGGAAGGCGCTTGGAGTATTCGAAGACAAGTTTCCCACAATCGTTGAGAAGCTCTCGAGATTCTAGTGGATTGGTAGCGCGCCCGAAGAACGACGGGGACAGCGAGGACTCCGACGCAAGCCGCGGGACTCCGGATCGAGACGGCTTGAGTGGCGACGACCGCCGCACCCGTGACTACGGAGAGGCCGACCGCGAGGACGGCGAGGTCGCCGAACCGAAGCGTCGGGAGCGCCTGAACGCCGGACGGGGGAGCAAGCGTGCCCCGGAGGAGACGGAGGAGAAACCGTCGAGTCCGTCGGTGGGCAAGCGATCCGTCGCACGAGACACCGCCCTAGATGTCAGGCCACGCGCGTGGCGGGCGTGATACGCACGATCACTGTCGTGATATCCGCGACAACCAGTTCGGCTCGGACGAGGACGACGCCGAGTCCGACCACGACATCCGGAGTCGTGAATTCGCCCACGCGCCGCCGCGTGACCGACGCGGCAAGCGCGACCAGCGCTTGCCGATCCAAATTCCGCATGGGCGCAAGCTCTTCGACTTCGGTGTCGACGGCGGCCCGCACAGCCGCGACGAAGTGATGGCGCCGATCACACTGATCATGGCCACTGCTCGAACCCTCGTTCGCCAGTACCGTCTGGAGGCCTCACAGGCACCGGGCGTCCCGTATGTGCTGGCTCCTGGCGAGACCCACGAAGATTGGGATCTTCGCTTCTGGGACTGGGTCCGACGGACGAAGCACGTCGATATCTCGCGGCTGAAGCAGCTCAGCACCGTCGGCGACGTGAAGCGCGTGCGTGACATGCGGTACAAGATCGCGCGAATTGTCGTCACCAAGATGCTGGAGGAAGACCTCCGAGGGCACGAAGCCTATACTCGTCTCGACTCTTCTTCGTCGACACCAGCTTCTACTGGAACCACGTGGGGTGATCCCGCTCGCTCGCGCGAACGAGGTCACCACAGTCGTGGCGGAGTTGATCCGCGGCCTCCCAAGTATTCTGAGAACTTGGATAGCCAAGCCACTTCACCCGAAGTTCGCGACGCCCCGCGTGGATACGACCGACCACGATCGCTCCACGTGGTAGTGGGGAACCCCATTCCGGTCAAGGACTGGTGCCGGTGCGCGACTCGGCCTTCGGATGCGGGTACCCCGCGTCGACCCCGTCGTATTATCCGCGGACGATGGGGCTGTCGTCTGGCGTGGATCCGCTGGCGCAGCTGGACGCGTTACAGCGGCGCTGTGATTCTGATCTCCCATGGGTGAGACAGAACTTCGCCGAATTGGTTCGTCTCGGCCAAGGCTGGACGGCGATGTCGGAGCGACTCGCTCGCCTCGAACGCGGGAACGAAGATCTTCGTCGCCAGCAAGCGGCGCAGGCGGAACTCCTGGCGGAGGAGCGCACGGCCCGTCGGGACCGCTCCTCGCGGCGTCGTCGTCGCTCGGCATCTCGGAGTGTGCGCCGTCGGCGCCAGCGACGTTCTTGCTCTCGTTCTCGCTCTCGCTCTCCGTCTCGTTCGTCGTGGTCCGACGATGCGTCGTTTGATGCGCCACGCCCTCCGCGTCGTCATGATCCGAGTCTAGATGATCGTCTGTTCCGACGTACGCCTTGAGAAGGCCGACGTAGAACGTCGGGTGCGTTTGCAACCAGCTCGGTAAGTCAAGGCGGTACGCGTTGCCGCTGCGATGTACCACTCGGAACGGTCCGATGAAGCGAGGCAAGAGCTTCGTGCTGCCCAAGCTTGACACGGCGTCCGCCGAGAAATTTTTTGTGTTAACCAAAACAAAGTCGCCTTCTTTAAACACCTGTGTGTTGTTGCGTCCGCGCTTGTCAGCATTGTCCTTTTGTAGGTCTTGCGCAGCCGTCATCGCGTCGCGCACGCGGGTGAGCACGTTCACACGGGACGACCAGAAGTCGTCGAGCTGACGTCGTTCAGCGGCCTTGCGAATGCCCGTCAGTTGGGAGGCAAGGGTTTGCCGAGCCCCTCCCTCACCAGACTGAGAAGTGCCCATGAGGCAGAGCGGCAAAGCCGGATGGCGAAGGCCGTTGACGAAGAACGGGGTCAAGCCCGTGGTCGCGTGCACCGCGTTGTTCATCGCGAACTCAACGAGCGGCAGATGCTCGCACCAGGAATCTGGGTTCTCGGCGCAGTACGAGCGCAAGATGTCTTCAACGACGCGGTTCGCGCGCTCGGTTTGACCGTCCGTCTCCGGATGATCCGTCGTCGACATGTCGAGCTTGGCACCCAAGATCTGGAAAAGCCCATCCCAGAAATCACCGGTGAACCGGGGGTCGCGGTCCGAAACCAGCGAATCTGGGAGTCCGTGTAAGCGGAAGACATGGTCGACAAAGAGGTGCGCACAGTCGCGACCGGTGGCCGTGATGGACACCGGGGCAAGATGGACCATCTTGGAGAGGCGGTCGACAAACACGATGACACCGTTGTGTCCGTCCGCCGTCAGCGGGAGGCCGAAGAAGAAGTCCATGCTGACGGATTTCCAGCAGTCGCTGGGCACGGGAAGACTCTGGAGCGGAGCTTGCGTGTGCGGCGAGGACTTGACTCGCTGACACATATCGCATGTGCGTACATAGCGTGAGACCCACTTGTACATGCGCGGCCACCAGAAGCGCTGGCACAGGAGCGCATAGGTCTTTTCACGGCCAAGATGACCAGCACCTGGTGCGTCATGGACGCCGTACGCAATGACGTAACGGAGATCCTCGTCGGCGGGGACGACCACGCGATCGTTCTCGCCAGGCGAGACTTGATACATCAAGAGGCCGTCATGGAGTCGGTAGCGATGAAGCTGCGCCCGCACGCGTGCACCGAGACTGCGTGTCTGGTCTGGATCAGTGAGAGCGACCAGAATTGCGGCGCAATGCGGGTCCTCCGCGTATGAGTCACGGATGAGCTCGTAGACATCCAAAACCAACGATGTGACGTGGTTGAGCTCGTAGTCGGGCCTCCGGGAGAGCGCGTCCGCGAGGACATTAAGCCGGCTCGGCTTATACTCAACTGAGAAGTTGTATTCTGAAAAGAATGACAACCATCGAGCCATCCATGGCGACAAGTGTGGAGACTGTGTCGCTGTACCGAGCAAGTGGACACGGAACTTGACAAGTGCGTACTTCATGGCCAACAGCTCTTTGTCGTGAACTGGATAGTTCTTCTCCGCCGCTTGGAGCTGGCGAGACTGGTAAGAGACCACTCGTTCATGACCGTCGTCATCTTGCTGGAGCAATGTCTGAGCGTTGAGCTTGTTGTACGCGTGTACAATACGCCATTTGCCGTTGGGCTTGCGCACACAGAACGTCGGCGCGCTGTGTGGCGAGACGCTCTCGCGCACCAGACCATCCTGGAGTTTCTTTGCGAAGAAGGCGTCGATGAAATCCGACTGCTCGGCTGGCAGAGGCCACTGGCGAACTGTCGCGTAGCTGGAACCCGGCGTGAGCTTGATCTCATGACGCACACCTCGGTCCGGAGGTAACCCACTGGGTGGATCCTTGCTCAGGCAAGTCGTCGAGAAACGCTTGACCAGCGGATAGTACCGATCCGTCGGATCTTTCAAGATTGCCGAACCGCGGGGCGCGTCAAACTTCTGACGGAAATCGGCCATCACGGACTCGTCGATGACCGACGAGGTATTCAGCTCGACGAGATCCTCCTCGGACCGGAGGAAGACGATCTCCGCGATCTCACCGTTCTTGAGATCGACCACAAAGTCGTCCATGGACTGTTCCTCCAGGAGCAGGAGCTCCGAGAACGTCGGCAGTGGGACCACGTCCACAGTTGCGAGGTCCACGTCAGCACCTGTCATCGCGTCGATGACACTCAACACCACGGGTGGAGGCAGTACTTCGACCTGCTGCTGCGAACGCCGCGCGCGAAGCCGCCGCCGGCGCTCACGACGAGGGCGTGCTGACTTCGTCGGGCTCGACCGCGACACGCGGAGTACACCCGGATCTTCATCTGGAAGGACGTCGCAGACGCCCACGAAAACCGTGCCGGTGTCTTCGTCCTCCTCAACGGAGTACGCCTCTCGGAGAGCGAGGGAGGGTTCATGACTCACCTGAACCCCGCTCTTGCCGGAAGAGGTACTCCCAATCGACTTGGATCGCCAGTCGATCCATGGCTCGTGGCGCTCGAGCCAGGGCATCCCAAGGATGAGGTCGAAGCGGTCGTCCATGTCGATGACAGTAAACTATTCGATCGATTCGAAATCGTGGAAAGCCACACGGAGATCTGTCTCGATACGCTTCACCGTGGACACGATCCCGGTTGCCAACCGGACGGAGACCCGACCGCGGTCTTCT
>JAMFLL010001138.1:0-19650 GCA_027475725.1 Pythium rhizo-oryzae | reverse complement strand
GCACCGGGACGGTGGTCAGCCACGTCAGCTGCCTCCGCCCACAACGCCCGAGTTGAAGAAGCGCACGGAGGAGGATGGGGCGCCGCGGGAGAAGGATGAGTCTCCGCAACCGGAGCGCCGGTCGCGGTCCCGCGGAGAGATCGCTGCGACGCTGCAGCAGCTCCATGCGGCCCGCGACGACCTGCGACAGCGCGAGGCGGTGGCGCGCGCCGCGCAGCGGGACGCCACGCGCCGTCTCGTCAAGCTCATGCACCTCGACACGCTGGACCAGGCGCGCATCGCGACCCACACCGGTGCGTTTCGGGTTCCGTACGGAGTGTGGAGGCGCTCGGTCTCGTCGCGCGTGACGGGCGCGTTTTCCGTCGTCGACGGTTCTGTGTCTGTGTTCGTTTAACATGGAGTGTGTGTGGGTATGTACCGGTAGATGAGGTGACGCTCCAGAATGAGATCAATACGATTCTCGCCGACATGCGACGTATCGAAGACCAGTATCAGCGCGCGAAGAAACAGCTCTCGTTGATCCCAGACAAGTGCGATTTGAGGCCTGTTTGTGAGGATGTCCGTTGTTTGGGTGGCTCACTCGCTGTATGGTAGAAACGAACGGCATCATCAAGTTCAACTGGCCAAGGAGAAGCGCGATGCGGCGGCTAAACCGCTTCGAGAGCGACTGAAGGAGTTGGATCCAATCGCACGGCCGTCGTCGTCCGAAAAGCCTCGCGTGGATGACGCAGTGCGGTTGCCGTCCTTGGGAGGTGCTCGTGAGAGGAAAGTCAGCTCCGCGACGTACCGGCAGGTCACGGACCAGATCCGGGAGCTTCAGAAGACGCGCATGACCCTGCTGGATCCGTTCATGGCAAACTTGAAGGTGAGCGTTCTCCATGAGCGAATGCTTCGCCGCGGCAAAACGATCGGCCTCTATAGCTGACATAATTGTGCGATAGATGGCCAAGCTGTGGCGTCGGATCAACGACGACGAACGAGCGCTGGAGAACTTCGAGAAGGCGCTCAAGAGTCTGAGTGAGAAGCACAAGAGCCAAATACCAGAAGAAGATCTGGATGCCGCGCTCGAGTCGGAGCGACGACGGGTACGCAGGTATTAGAACTGGTGTGTGGGTTGAGCACGACACTTACCAAAGCGTGGTTTGTAGAAACGAGAAGCACTCCAGTTTCTGTTCTTGCGCTCATTGCACTTGAAAGAGCGTCACGACACAGCCCGTACGTTTCTTCCAACCCGCTCAATCTCCTCTTCTGAAGCGTACTGCCCGGAACTCACGTGTCGTTGGCCTCTAGAGATGATGAGGCAATACCTGGCGCTCTCTACGGCTTACGAACGATTGCCCACTGTGACCTATCTGGAAGAGATCCTGCGAAAGCTAGAATACGTCGAAGATCCAGTGCTGTCGACCCCAGAGGAAGTCACAACAAGCATCTTGTGCTCCAAGAGCCTTGGGCCGTGCGTTTTGGATGCTTCCACCTGTTGCTTGGCCCAAAGCATTCGGACTTAAACGTGCTAGCATGTTGTGTGCAGACTCACGGATCTCCGGTTCGAACTGCTGCAAGAGCTCCTTGCTGCGTCTCCTCAAGATCCATGTACGTGTCTCACGTCCACTGTGGTGAGCAGAATCCTTACGATTGGTCGTTCGCCAGACTTTGTCGAGGCGGTCGCCAACTTCCATGTGCGCAAGCACGACTTTGAGGACGCCAAAACCGCGTGCGATCGCTTCGTGAAGCTCCCAGAGGTCAAGCGGATACAGCTCTTCGCGGGCTTCGCCGAGTTCACACCTGTGCCCTCATCAACACGATGACCACACCACAACGCACAATAATTGTGCGACACCAATAAATATTGGTGGGAGGTCGCAAATCAAATGGAGGTTCTGATTGGACAGTCGCACTCGCGATCTGCGTCCTGAGCATGATGATTGATTGAAAATCTCCGAAGTGCTCTCTTCCGTGTGTCGCAGAAAGTGACCGTCAAAAGCGCCATCGCATCTGTCTGTTCCCCCAATATGGCTGTCGGTTCCGTTGGAAAAAAGGCCGTTTGTGTTGGGTTTTTCCCCCACACGGCAGCACCAACGACAGCAAGAGCCGCTTTCCCCTCCCGACGACAGCAAACCAACGTTGGGAGAACATTCTGGGCGCCACGCGACCCCAGGGGGAAGAACCGGCATTAGATCTGCCAAAGGAAACGCCGCCGGTGCATGGACCGGTTCTCTCCGTGCCGCCGCCGCCCGACGCCCTCGCCGCACGTGCGCCGCGTGGACTCGACGCCCGTGCTCATGAGCGCGCGCTCGGCGCTGGACGCGTCCGACATCATCACGCCCGACGGCCGCATCGTGCTCACGCCCACGCGCCGGCTCTCGGACGACACCAACGATCACGATGGTGTGGCCGCGTACGAGCAGGTGGGCACGCCGCAGAACGACCTTACGCGCACGACGCCGCTGCGCGACCACGGCGCCGGCCGCGGCTTCCACGCGCGCTCGCCGCCCTCCAAGGGCTACTCCGAGCCGCTCATCCTCGGCGAGCCCTCCATGGGCCAGCGCCGCACGACCTCGCGCAGGTTCGATTTCCTTTTAAGAGTTCCCGCAGGATAAACCATGAGATCTCACTCGATGCTTGTGTGTCTTTGTGAACGTTAGCTACCGCTCGGTGCCGCACGCCAGCACGGCCGCCCCCAGAACAGGGTTGTCGCGACGCGCAGTGCGCGCGCTGCACTTTGTGTCCAGCTCGGTGGTCGCGCTGAGCCTGCTCGCGGCCGTGCTGCTGCGCGTGAACGTGGTCTCGGCGCTCTACCTGCTCCTGCTCTGCTGCGGCATCCTCCGGTCGTTCGCGTCCGCTCCGCTGGTTATCGCCACGGTCGTGGTCTCAGCGCTGGCGTGTGTCGGCCACATCGTCTATGCCGCGTGGCTCGACAGCAAGTCCCGAGGCTGGCACGGTGAGCACGCGCTCCGCGTCGTCGGCTTTGGCCATATTAGCGACGTTGCGGACGGCTTGATCTACCCGGGACTCGATGCGCTCGTGCTGTTCTGCAGTTTGATTCACTTCTTTGTCGTGCTGCGTCGAGTGCGGCTCCCCGATCAGGACGATGCGTTCGATCTGTTCGAAGAGGCTGGTGCTCAACTGCTGGGGCAAGACCGCGACGACACACGGCAGGCTCGACGAAAAGTCACCACGATCCATGGCGTGGAGGTGCTGGCGATGCTGCTGCTCTTTTTGACGGCTTTCATCGTCCCAGCAGGCGCGACCGCCGTGTTATACCTGGCGTTGTTGATTCTGCTCGTATCGTGGACGCTTTACGCGAAGCGGGTATCTGTCGAAGATTTCGTGAACGGTGACCCCAAGAAGGAGTTCTTCATCGGTGGACGGGCGGCCAGGTTGCTGTTGGTCTGGTGTTTCACGGCCATTTATACCTGGTAAGAGCGGGTGACGGCAGTTCATTGTATGTCTTTTCGAAGGTAACCATTCATGGCATTCCCTATCTAGGTATATTCTCCAGTTCTCTGACTTGGCATCGAGCTCGCTTGGCCGCGACATCATCAAGTACGCAGGATTTACCAACTTCAAAGAAGGATCGATCCAGTGGCAGTACTACACATTTGCGGCACTGCTATCGCTGTTGTTCGCATGTCTGGCCAAGCTTGTGAGTCTCCACAACGCGTTCCAAAGACTTCAGGCAAGTCGTTCAAACATGGGGGAAATGTCGGAATTCCCACAACGCCAAGCTTCAAAAGAGGACAGAGCCGGAGAGCTCCAGTCAAGACCGTATTCTGGTGCTGAAGTCACGAAGCTGCTGCGTGATCTCCCCTTCAGCACTCGAGTATTTCTCCATGACGGAGGGTCGCTTCTCGCAAGCGCGGCCGCCATCGCGTGGTGCGTGTCCTACCCGTCGTACGGAAACGCACCGATGATGGGGTTGGCCTTGCTCACCCTCGGGTTATATGGTCTCGTTCCGACTGGACCATTTGTGAAGCTCCTCATCTTCTACAGTACTCTGCTTTCAATGACGGAGTATACAGTCAATTTGACTTGGGATTTCGTCAGTGGCGATTACACGAAGTACGGCCTGAAGCAGTTCCAGTACCCGTTTCTCGACCTTGGCGCACACAACTTTTGTTTGGTTGTGATCTTCGCCTCGATGCGAACAAGATGGCGCTACGAGAATGTTGTCAAGGCCTCGAAGCAACCAGCGGTCGATGAACCCTCCCACATCGGAAACATGGAAGGCTCTCCGAGTGAAGAGGAAGAACGGAACAGCATGGATGTTTTCCGTCACATGGCGCACCTCCGTCGGGTAAGGCACGTCCTCTACGAGCGGGTGAAGTTCAGAGGTTCCTAACATATTTTGGTTGCTTAGGGAACGCGTGCGAGCTGGAAGGATTTTCTTCCAATGTGGCTTCAGGATGCGAAGCAGGTCATTCTAACACATCTCGGGGCGCTCGTCTTGCTGACCATCGTTGGTGAGTGCGCTTTCTTGTATATCATCAACGTGAAGTTGCTAACCGATCGCTTACGTGTTCTCTAATCTGCCTGTAGCCGCGGTGTTGAGTACTCGCGAATCGTTCTTCCAGGCCGGCTATCTCGTCCTCGCCATGCTTTGCATTATTTTCTTCAAGCATCGACAGAGGCTATGGCGAGTTTTGCTGGCGTACGCTCTCGCAGTGTGCCTGGCTACTTTCATTCGCAATGTCGACTGCAAGAAAAATAGTCAGCTCGAGCTTATTGGTCTCGAGTGCTACAGCGAAGATGCTGAGACGTGGGGCTCCTTGTGGCCCACGTTGTTCAGCGCACAGCTGCTTATTATTCTCCAGCTCGTATTCCAGTTGGTGATTTACGTGTCGAACGCTGACACTATCCAAGAACGCATGCGAACCATCGAGTCGAGCCACCAGAACCCAATTTTATTCGTTTCTCGAATCGCTGTCGAGGTAGACAACTTGTATCGCGTAGTCGGCAGCGTCATCTGCTACATTGCCATCCTGCTCGTCGTCTTCAACCACGAAATCATCGACTCTGGCGCACACACTACTGTGCTTGGCTGCGCCCAGATGGTTATGCTGCTTATCGTTGTCGGCGGCCACCTCGGAAAGTTCAAGCGTGCGCCACGCAGCTCGTTGCGGCTGAAGCTTCTCTGGTCGTTCGCAATGATCGTCGAAGTCGTCGTATTGATCGCCCGCTATGTTTTCCACTTCCAAGACGTGTCAAACTACTTTGACAAGCATGTGTTCACAAGCAGTTTCATGTCGTCCCGCGACTTCGGATTGGAGAAAGCGTCGTCCAAAAATTCGCTGTCTGGAGTGTTCGTGTACCTCGCACCAACGGCCGTGGTCATCGGCCTGATGTTTTGGCAGCTCTCATCGATCATGCAAGACGTTCGTCCGTATGAAATGCTCGTGGTCGGCCGGAATCAACTCATGGACAAGCTCCTGTTCTGGGTAGATACTGTGCGACGAACTCTCATGGCATTCAGCACCACAGCGCTCGTGATAGTGACGATGAGTGTCGCTCTTCAGCATATCAATGCGGTAGGTGCCGCCTACGTTCTCGTACTCGTACTGGGTCGACCGCTTTCGTCGTGGCAGAAGTTATGGTTTCCGCTCTTTTGGGTATCGGTGATCGCAATGTCGGCAAGGTATGCGTATCAGCTCCGATTATTTGGTGGTATCAAGTCAACCGACGACGGCTATCGCGATGTGGATCTGGGAGAAAACGCAAAGTGGTTTGGCCTCGAGCGCCTCGTTGAAGATGGCTCCAACAAGAGGACAAGCATGTGGAGACTAGATTCTGGCCCACTCCTCGTCATTTTAATGTGTTTCGTGCAGCGCATGGCCCAGTACTTCGAAATGTCATCGAAGAAGACACCCCCGGGTTTTTTGCCTGCGCAACCGACGTCTAGCCAAGTGAGCAGCCAGCCACCAAGCAGTCCAGAACAAATTGACGCGTCCGGCGTGAGAATATCAGCTTCAGCGCAGACACGAACTCCTCCCTCTCAAGCAATTGAATCTGCTCGATTTCCTGTCGCTCGTCAAGAAAGCTTGGAAGGAGTCCAAACATTCCTGGAGCAACAACGAGCGAGCGATGATGATGAAGGGGGCTTCTTGTCTCACATGCGGGACTTCTGCATCGAATATGCTGGTTCTGCCTCCGTGAATGTTGTGATGCTGCTGCTTACAGCTTCTGCTTTCGCACATCGTGATGTCATCTCAATCGGCTACCTCGTCGCAGTATACGGGATGATGTACGCTGCACCCCACAACGTCTGCAGGCTGTGGTTCTTGCTCGCGGGTGCTCTTTCCATCATCATCATCGGTGAGTATTGTCTCATCGTGTGGCTGCCACCGTTTGCTGGTATCGAGAAGGAGGCGACGGCACCGTGGAAGCATCTTTCCGTACCGCAACAGCGCTGGCTCGCGTTGGGAAACCAACACAAGTGGGCTTTGCTTGCGGACTTCGTTGCTTTGTTGGCTGCATACATGCTACCAAACTCTCAGCGCTTGCGCATCGAAGGGCGCGGAATCGATATTCAAGTCCAGTCACAGAACAGCAAGCGGAAAAATTCGGCATCGCTGCGTGGGTTTCACATCGCCGCCCAGTCGTACGACGAAAAACTGCTTGAGAAATCCGGACAGAACGAGCTCGTCGAGTCTGATTTCATGCGAAAGACGAGGTCATCGGCTTGGCATGCTCTTGTGTACTTCTTCATCCTCGGCTGGTTGCCTGTAACTTTGGTCGTCATCTTCATCTGCGGCGCGACACACGGTGGCATTGCATCTTTCGTGTACATCGGCGCGGCAGTGTTTATGCTGTACCGACTCGATGATGCAAGGCTTCCAAGCAGTGCATGGATCCACAAACTCCGCAAGTTTAATTGGGCGCACCTTTTCATCATGGTCGTCATCAGTGCACCTTTTGTCAAGGATGACCTAAGTCGCTGTTTCGTGGGGAGTAGGGCTGAAAACAGCTCGAGCACCGGTGATGTCTGTCTTTCTGTCGAGGATCTGCTCGGCATTCGGACAGTGGATGTACCTTCTGGTATCATCGCAATCTTTGTCTTAGTCTCCATTCAGTGCGAGATGCTCTCGACACCAACTTATCGTGATGTGTGTCAGCACATTCAGCTCGAGAAAATGCAAGCTCCTGCTCGTCAAGAAGAAATTGTCCGCAGATTCTACAAGGAGCGCACAGCGCAATGGTTTCAGCTCAAGAAGGAGAAGAGTGCAGCGCTCCAGCGGCTCAAAATCATCGTATCGAAACTCGTTCACAAAGTTGAGGAGCTGATGGACATTGCGATGGGTTTGCATTATAACTTGCCTCCCATGGCTCCAGCGAAACCAAGAGTTATCGAGTACTTCCAAAACGCGATTACTCTCGAGTGGGATGCACCAGAGGAGAGTCTCCACAAGATTCGATTCTACCGCATTACAAGACAGCAGTATCCATCACAAACGCTTCTCGGAGATTTCAGCGATGTCGTTGAGGTGAAGGGCGACATAACCTCCGTCAAGTTAGAAGGCCTTCGACCAGGAACGAGCTATCAGTTCAAAGTAGCAGCTGTTTCTATGGGGAGGGCCCTTTCAGCGTTGCAAGTGACCCTGCGTCGACGTATCCGCTCAATCTCGACGGCAGCTGCACGGCTGGGTGGATGAAGTATCGACGACAGAATGTGGCCAAGACGTGGACGTCAGCCTGGCTGTCATGGATCCAGCCGAAATATCTCCACCGTTACGTCGTCATCGATGCGCGAAACCTTGTGTTCTACAAGGACGAGGAAGTTGCACTACGCCATCGAAGCAAGAAACGGCGGAAGAAGATCAAAACTGCTTTTGCCTGGAAGAATGTCGTGAGTCTGCGTCTGAGTGAGAGCAAGGTCCAGTTCGACGATGTGTCACCCTTGCTGTTTTGCTTCGAGCTCATTGTCCGTCAGGAGGGAAATCACGCGGACATCAAATACGTGTTCCAAGCTGATCTAGCGAAGGATTTCGAACGCTATCTATCTGCTCTCGCGTTCGCTGTCCCACGGCACACGGTCGACGAGTCCATTTTGCAGTGCTTACAAGACAAGAATCTACCCGTCCCGGAGTTTGCGGCTGTGGATTACGACAATGGCGTCGATGAGGCTGGCAGCGAGATGAGCAGTGTCACAGGTGATGAAAGCAGTTTTGGAGATGCAGAGGATGCGGAGTTTGACGAACAAACGCGCCGTTCGTGGCGCATCCCTGTGTATCGCTGGCTCTACGGTCTTCAGGATGCAGCCATGCAAGCAGAAACGATTGTGTACGACCCAGACGACCAGGTGGAGCCGACTATCAGTGAAATCATCAGCGTGGGCATCAACGCCGTGAGGAGTCGTACCGCACAGTGGTGCTATGTTGCCATGATTCTTGCGTTCGCGCGACAGGTGCGGGATCAGTTTACCATACCTGCTGGGCGCCCGACATACTAACAAATGTGCTGCTGCAGGCGGATGTGTTGAACTTCGTCTACGTCCTGTGCACGTTTGGGTACCTTGGTATTGAAAGCCCACGACCCTCGTCTCACTCTTGGCTGCTTCTTCTCAAATACGTAAGTGCTGACCTTGCTGCTGACTGTGAAAAAAAAGACCAACGGTGGGGTTTTGTAGACATGCACAATCATCTTGGTAAGATACGCATTCCAGCTGCCAATCTTTTGCCAGGGCTTGGGCGGTCGTGGCTATTACTACCCAAGCTTCCAACCGTTCTGCGGGGCTCCAAAGAACTCGGTTGTGCTTCAGGAACAGTCGATCCAACCGACAGTCATCCTTGGCATCTTCAAGTATGACGGAGTGACCTTGAGCGGAGTCGATACGATCTTCAAGGGACTCCAGTGGAACTTTTACGTAGCCCTCGCGATCCTTTGGCACCGTCGGGAGCTCATCATTCGTGGCCTCTGGGTCGATTCCAAGCAAAGCGAAGACGATCAAGCTGACTCCATTTTCGGCAGTCGCAGACAAGTGAACGGATCTGATCTCTCGTCTCATGATTCAATTGACGAATCGTTCAACTTTGGTGGGGTTGGCCGCGTCATCGCACAGCCTGTCGCACATCCTCAGCGGGCCGCCTCCTCCGAGCATCAACTGCTACTAGAACCGGATGAGTCGAACCAAGGGCGCGGAACAGAGCTGGCGGAGGAGCTACTTCACGAACTGGAAGCTGAAGAAGAGCAAAAGCAGATGCTGGCGATGGAGGAAAAAGATGATATTGAGGCAGATGACCGTCATCGGCGAAGCACAAGTCCACCCGAGTCCTCAGCCGATGCCGTGAACGGCGTGACGGAGCAAATTGAAATCGAAGATGTGTCTGGCACGCGCGACCATTACGGTACAGAGAAGGTATCGTGGCTGGAGACCAGATTTCCGCTGGTAAATGCATTCTTCAAGCGCGTTGTCTGTGAGCCACCTGCACAATGGGACAAGGATATCCACGCTGCAATTTCCGGATCGAAGCCCGGAAGAGACTTTTTTGCGCCTTCGCTGACTGTCATGCTCATTGCCGCAGTGTTTGCGATCGTCTTTTTCAAACAAATCGGCGATCCTGACACGAGCACGTCTCCAACAGCTGCCCAAGTCAAATCCAGCTCGATGGTATCGGGTTACCTGGTGCTCGTTGTGTTTATCCAGCTCTGCTTCATTATATGGGATCGCGCGGCGTACGTGTGCGGCTCGTTGGGATCGAAAATCGTTCTCCAGTACTCCTACATCGTGCTGCTTCACCTTTGCCTGTGGGTGCTCATGCCCCAACACATCGGTACGTACTTCCAAGACCGCCTCGCCCTCGTGCTCTTCTATTTGCTGCATTGTACCTACTTGTGGTTGGGAGCGCTGCAAATCCGATACGGCTACCCTGTATTCAAGGGCAGTCGCTTCAACTACACTACACGAGGCACGTATCAGAAGCTGAAGGAGAAGGTTTTCCCACTTGTCATGATGGCACCGTTCCTGTTCGAAATGCGTGCATTGCTCGACTATGTGTGCATCAAGACGTCGCTAAGCTGGCAGCATTGGGTGCTTCTTGAAGACACTGCAGCGCACCTATTCCAGGTGAAGCTGGAAATGCGAGGACGCGTTGAAGAGGCTGAAGTTCTGCAAGGCAAGAAACGCCAGCCCATGGGGAAGAAGCTGATGTCGGCAGGTATTATGCTTCTCTTCTTGCTGCTGTGTCTAGTTGGACCTCTGCTCTTGTTCAGCTCTGCCAACCCCAGCACGGAGCCCAATCGAGTGAAGACAACCGACGTCAGCTTTGGCATCGAAGATTCGCGAGGAACAGTGAACAAGCTCTACACCGGTGTGGATATCAACAGCCCCGACTACGAGGGTGACCAAATCGCGGACGGAGCAGTGATGCAGCGAATCACCTACGACACCTTCTCAAGAGATGTGTGGTCCAGTTCCCCTCCGAATCTTGAACGCTTGGTGTCACAGCTGAAGTCCACGGAGAAGCTTTCATGGATTTTGACCATCAAGTTTGAGCGCCCTGAGCCGGTCAACTTTCTGACCATCGACATCACGAAGCGTGTCGAGCTCACGAATGACGATCGTGTGGCCCTTGTACCAATGATTCAGCTGAGCAGCTCCAACAAGACGGAGCAAGATGCGAAGCCGATTCAAGTGAAGTCCATCCTCCCGGCCGTTGTTGAGCTGACAGCAATCAACGGCGTTCGTGAGCTGTCGAAGGAGTTGCGCTCTGTGAACATCTCGAAGCGCAGTGTGCAAGGCTCGAGCTGGTGGTCCGTGGAGCCAGTTCTTCGGAATGTCACGAGTGCCAGGACCAGCAACGACCGCGAGTTCTGCGATGAAACTACCCCTTTCTGCTTGATCGCAGTCTCAGACAATATCGTGCAAGGACTGAACTCGCTCGGAATTGGCTCGTACGGTATTACCGCCGTGTACATCTTCGTGCTAGTCACTGTCGGAAGTGCCGTCAAGGGCTTTTTCCGCGGGGCGCTGTTCCAGATCCAGTATACGGAACTCCCTGACCCCGACGACGTGCTAGAGTTGGTGGAAGGTATCTACATCGCGCGTGGCGAGCGTTACATTGGCCACCTCAAGGACGAAGTGCGGATCTTTGAGACGCTCATTCGTGTACTCCGCTCGCCCGAGACGTTGTCCAAGGTCACGGGCACGAACGTCATTCACATCCCCAAAGCCAAGGAGAAAATTGACTAGAGGTACTCTATACGTTCAACAAAGCGCGAATCCATCTACAGCCTCGAATCTCGCGTTAGGTGAAAGTGTGTACGAACTGACTTTGTGTGACAGATCATGAAAGAATGAAGCCCTCGCATCGCATGGACCCGGAGGCGGCTGCCCCCGCTCAACACGGCGAGGGCGTTAGACCGGCTGCTGTCTGCATGTGCCGCCAAGCGGCCTTGTCCCCATCTGGACATGTTCCTCACCTCTCGGCCGCCTCGTTCGGCGACGTCCTATTCCAATTTTACGGCCCAACCAACTGCACCCTGTGGTACGTACCCTACACCGCGCGGCAGGTCCTCCAGGCCGCTTTTTTTTTTTTGGAGCGAGCCCAGTTCCTCAATTGGCCGAGAGGGTGCCCGCTCGTGAGGGAGAAAGCCATTGCTGGAAGCCCCGCACGCGCTCAAGGCGTTCAGCGTCAGCGCGCTCATTCGATGTCGGAGGCGCATGACCTGCGTGAGGTAGACGAGTTCATCGCATCCATGGACACAGAGCCCGAGATCCCGTCAGACGTGTCTGGCGCATCGCCTGTACACGCAGCACCGAACGATCGACCGTTCTCCCCAGCAAAACCATCGGAAGCAGTGCCACCAGCAGCAACAACAGAAACTGATCCGAAGAAACCGACGACGCCTGGGTCGACCCCTCGGCTCACCCCACGGCGCAGCGACCAGTCGGCTCCTTCCAGGGATTCTTCGTCCGGACAGGGTCTGCCTCCTATCATCGGAACAAACAGTGACGCCGCGACAGCAAACACCAAAGCTTCGACCGCGTCCCCTCCAGCCTCACCCCGCGTCAGCAACGCCGCTATCGTGACCACAAGCGCAGCCGTGGCGCCACTCTCCACCGCGGCGGCAAACGAACCACTGGGGGACCTCGACGCGCTTGCCGAGCTGCTCCGGTCCGACTCGCAGTCGCTATCGACGCTCCCGGAGAAACGCGAGAGCTTCACCGACCGCGTGAGCGCCACCGAGTCCATCGACAAGGCCTCGGCGCTGCCCCCGCTCTTGTCGTCGTCCCACAAGTCGCTCTCGTTCGCGGCACCGCACGGCCACTCACAGTCTGCCGGCGCACGTCGATCCACGATGCTGCAAAAGCAAGGCAGCCTCGCGCTCTCGGGCTCGCGGCACAACTCAGTCGAGGGCGGCGAGCTCTCGCCGCGGCTGCTGTACTCGCCGCGGAGCGCGACTTTTCTCGACAAGCAAAACATGTCGCCGTCGCGGCGCCGGCTGACGATCGGCACGCACGAGATCAGCCACCACGCGCTCGAGCGGCTCGGCGTCAACACCGACATGCTCAAGAAGGAGAAGGGCATGAAGAAGCTCGGCATCTCGGACCTCGACATCGAACGGTTCGAGGAGATCCGCCGGTACAGCGGCGTGCCGCACAATCTCCAGCCCGTGAGCAAGGTCGAGTTCATGTTCGGCTTCACGCGCGAGCAGCTGCAGCGCGTCAAAGCCATCAACCGCCTCGGCACGAGCGAGGAAGAAGTGCAGGACGAGTACTCGCGCCGCGTCTCGCGGCTCGGGATCCACGACGTGCCCATCGCGCAGAACTAAACGGTCGCTGCGGATACAATGGATATAACCGGAAGAGGAGGCAAACGAAGATACCGACTCCCGCTACGATAGGAGAACACGCCGCGCGTGGAACAGAGCACACCCATAACACTGCGCGCGAGCATCTCGCTTTGTCCACGTCATGGCAACATTCGATCTTGTGGGGGGAAAGGTCGCAGTGGCCATTTCAATAGGCACTCTTTTGGGGGGATTGGCTCCAAACCGGTATCGAGTCAGTTCCTTCGTACTTAACACGACAGCTAACAGTAGGTTGTATCGTTGTGGCACCGGCTGACGGTTTTGTTTCTCCACCCCGTTTAGTCCCGGTCGTTGGTTTTTCTCCCATCACACGTGTCCCCTCAAATCCAATACGCCACCTTTGCCCCAACAACCTCCCAACATGGAGAGGGGGCCGCCACCGAGCCGCCTGCAGGCGCCCGCCGTGCGCGCCAACGGCGCCGCGCCGACCAAACGGGGCTCCGGCGGAGGCACCAGCCAGCAGGGGCCCTCCGGCCTGCGGCGTCCACACGCGTCCGCAGCCGCAACCGCAGCCACAACCGCCGTCCCCACGCCGTCCACACGGCGGCCGTCGGCGTCGCCCCGCAAGGACACGTCCCCGCCGCGGCTCGCGCTCCATGAACTCCATCACAACAACAACGCGCCGCCGGCGACGACGACGTTCCTGAGACGAGGCAGCGGCCGCACGATCGCGACGCTCGGAGCCCCCCACGCGGCGATGACGCCGCCGCCATCGGCCACGCGCCGGAGAAGCGGCGGCTCGCCGCGTGCGGCGGCAGCGAACGGCAACCAGCGACAAGCCAGCCACGGCACGCCGCTGCGCGCGCGACACGGCTCAAGAGACAACACCGCGTCCGCGGAGCTGCTCGCGACGAATAAGATTGAAGCCACGCCCGCGACTAAGACGGCGGATCCGAGGGATCCATCCAGCGACATCGTCGTGTCCACGCCGCTCAGTGTACGTTTGTGGTGGAGTGTCTTGTGCGTGTAAAGTGAGCAGGCGGCTAACGCTCTTGATGTGATGTGATGGGATGGGATGGGAATGGCCACACAGCCCGAAGACGCGTATCTTCGCCAGCGCAAGCGGTCCGCCGACATGATGGACCCACAGGACCCGGCGTTCCGCGCGTTGGCCCACGACGGCTCTCAGCTGCATGGGGACGAAGTGGACGAGCCGCCGATAGCCAACGGCCGCGGGGCCCACGATGCCCACGCACTGGTGGCCGCGGGGCCCCTGACGCCGCCGCCGCCGTCGCGTGCTGGCAACGGCGCTGCCCACGATGCCATCACGGGAGGTGCTATCGAGCCCTTGTCGCCGCGCGATCCGAAGCGGCAGAAGCGGCTGACGCGCTCGCCCAAGACGCCGCTGGGGCTCTCCACCTACGAGAGCGAGGAAGGCGGGCTCAGTGCCACGCAGCGCGTGCGGCTGAGTCTCTCCGGGTACATGACGGTCGCGGGCCTCACGGGCGTGGGCTCGGCGCGGTCTGGCACTCGTCGCGAGAGCGGTGCTGGCAGTAGCGCACTGGACACGGGAATGCTGCTGGCCAACGGTGACGCCCAGGCGTCGACGGCGGCGTCACCAGACGTGCAGGAGAGACCACGGCCGAAATCGGCTTCGCGGCTGAACGAGTCGAAGGCGTCGCTCGCGCACTCCAAGTTCGCGGCATCGCGATCGATGAGCGGACCGCAAATGGCGTCGGCGCTGCTGCCGTCGAAGAACGCGGTGGACTGTCTCATGGGCTACATCCGCGAGCTGCAGCGGTCGGAGGCGATGCTGCGCGACCAGCTCGAGAAGATCCGCAAGCAGCGCCACGAGGAGCTCTCGCGCTCCACAGTGCGCGTGACAACGCTGGAGAAGACGCTCACGCAGGTCGAGAGCGAGCGCGAACGCGAGCGCAGGGAGCTCGAGGAGCAGCAGCGCATGGTCCAAGCGCTCACGACCGAGGTCGCGGAGCTGCACCAGGCGTTGACCTCGCAACAACCAATGCTGTACTACAGCAATGGAAGCGCGTACGATCAAGATGGCCAAGCACAGTGGGCAGGAAATACGAATGGTGCGCCTGTGTACAATGGGCCACATGGACTTCCTGAGAGTTCGTACGTCACGCCGCCACCGTCCGGATCGGGCGGTCGACAGTTCATGCGCACACAGCAGCAGTCGTCGGGTGCGGATGAAGTACCCGCGACCATGCAACCACAAGAAACCGCGTGGACAGATGAGCAGGCGAGCTACTACCAGTCGCAAGGCCACTACCAGTACCAAGACCCGTCGACGATGCCACCTGCTGACGACTATGCGCAAGCGGGTGGGTCCTGGCCCGAGCACAATGGCGGGACTGAGTACTATCAGTACCCGCAAGATTCGGGTGTGTTGCAGACAGAGGACCTTGCCCAACCAAACGAATGGCCAGACCAACACGCGCAGTACAATGGAAACGAAGGCGTCTACGATGGAGGTGTGGGCGGCTCGGCCTATCCAGCGATGGAGCCACCGATGGTGCCGATGTCGCCCGTCGCGAAGCTGAACGCGTCGTGGAGCCCGCAGGACTCGAAAGGTGTGCAGTTGCAGGCCGAGGCTGCTCCGCCCATGTTCCGAGTCGCTCCACGTCTATCGGACATTATTTCACCGTTGTCGCGGTCGGTGATCGCTGCACCGGTGACAACAGACCACAACGTGCTCAAGCCCGTGACGCCGCAGGCGCTGTCGAACCCGAAACAGCCTCGCGCCGGTGAGACAACGCAGAATGCTGCTGACCAGGCGTTCATGATGACTCCGTCTCCCCTTGGCCCGCCGGCGTTCAGTATGAGCGGGTTCCGCTCGGGTTCCGATCGAGAATCGACGCCCCCACCTTCGTTCAAGGCGAAGCGTCAGGCTGGCGGCATGCCCAACGGACACACAAATCCAGTTCCCGACCACGTTCCTGGGCAGGAAGAGCAGTTTGTGCCGGCAGAGCAGGTGTTCAAGTCATTCCAAAAGTCCAAGACGCCGAAGCGCAAGGTGAGCCCCCATGATAACGATGAACGCGTTGTGCGTATGGTATGCTTATGCTTGTTTTGCATTGCGTAGACGTCGACGACGCCAGCCAAGGCGAGTCTGACTCTCACCAAGGATGCTTTGAAGGCGTCCCTGATCGAATTCTTCACTGCGGTAGACAAGACAAAGCTCCGTATGGTGGAGGGGTACTCGCGAAGGTACCAGGGAGAAGAAGCCAAGTTGTTGGCTGACCTCACCAAGAAGTACGGCGCCCAGAAAGTTGCCGAGCTGAAGCGCAAGTTCGAAAACGCGTCGAAGCCTCCCACCTCAGTCGAGAATGATCTTCTGCCAGTGGACCCCGAGCAGGCAGCAGAAGTGGTGGCAACAACTCCTCCGTTGACAGCTCCATCGCCAGTGTACGCCACACCAGTACAAGCTCCGGAGACCGACTCTTACCCGACAGAGTCAACCGAAATGTGGGCTCAAGCGCCAGACTCTTATCAGACGGAGTCGACCGAAATGTGGGCTCAATCGCCCGTGCCAATGCCTTCCAACACGGAGACCATTGAGCAGCCACTGTTTGCGCCACCACCGCAGCCTTTGAGCGTCCCGCCACCGTTCTATTTTGACGAGTCGGCCGCGATCAGTTCTCCACCCGTCGACCAGGAGTTGCCCTCAGAGGACAGTACCGCGCCACCTCTCGCCTCCCCGCCGTCTCAAAAGGTGTCACCCAACAGTGCCCGCCGCGGCCCGCCCCTCCCGTTTGCGTTCGAGGAGCCACACCCGGCGTCCCTGGAAAAAATCACCCCCGAGATGCTCCCACTGCCGCAAGTGTTGGTGTCTGCTCCTCCCACAATGATGGCGCCGCCACCGCTGGCTCCCCAGTCACCGACTAGAAACGCGGCGCCACCTCGTCTAGCTCCGAGCCCCCCTCGAGCCCCGCCTCCGAGTGAGCGTTCGCCTGCTCGAAATGGAAGCGTGCTACGCCCAAGAGTCTCACCCCAGCGCCAGCACCCACCGCTGTCGAGCGCGATGGCAGCGCAGACTCGTGGTATCTCTCCTATTCAGCCGCCGCGTCCTCTGCAAATGAATGCAACACCGTCTACTCCGAAGCCAAACGTTGGGCCGGTGACCTTGGAAGGGCTGCTTCTTGAATTCTACCGTAAGCATCAGCCCGACCATGTCAAGAACGTTCCGGAGCTTGTGAGGCTGTACACAGGAAAGGAGCGTGAGCTGGTCTCTCTGTTGAAAAAGAAGTATGGTGCGCTCAGTGTCAAGCGCCTCGAGCAAAACCTCGAGATTTTGGAGCAATTGAGTTCGGCTGCCGTCGGCAAGACCAAGACTGCCGGAAGACCCTCCCCATCAACTACGATTGCATCAAAGGACGAGAAGAAGACGAAGTCTCGTGGCTGCATTGGAAGGGTCGTATTCTTTGTGCTGAAGCTGATTCTCATCCGCGTGGTCGTGACCCTCGTGCTATTCGGAGGATTGGTTGCGTTGGATCACGCACAGTGCCAACAAGACCAGCCTTCTAGTGAAGGCGTCCGTGCCGTGAATGAGTGCTTGAAGCTATCACAGGATGTCGAGTTGTTCCAGATTTCCCACATCACGGATTACGTGCAACGCGTGGAGTCGAGGGAGTGCTTCTGTGAGCTATGGAGACAGCGCGAGGCGAGAGTGTCGGACGAGCCGTCGGTAGGCCACGCGCTGGATCTGGTGAAACTCGTTCCGTTCAGCCGCACGATCGCAGAGCCGGCGTGGCTGGCTTTTGTGGACAAGTACCTCCCTGATCTCCCGTATAGCGACTATTATCGATCTTATGCGAGACCCGCGTTTCTCGTAGGGAAAGAATATGTTCTTGTCGGCGTTGAGCAAGCGAGAGAAGGCTACAAACGAGTGGTGGCCAGCATGCCGGAGATGCCGTGGAAGGAGGTATATGAATCGCACGGCAAGCCCATGGTCACAGCCGTGTACCAAGAAGTGAGCGCGCTCCCGTGGAGGGAGTACTATGAGCAGTTTGGCAAGCCCGCGGTCGAGGTGACCGGTCAGTACGCAGTGTTGGCGTTCAACCACGCCAGCCACGCATGGAAGGTTGTGTCGGTTTCGGCAGTGGACCAGTGGACCCTGCTCGTCGAGATGTACAATGAAGAAGGCGGTGCGACCTCAACTCAGGGGGACTCCACCCCAGGCGAAGGGTCGAAGGTCGTGAAAGCTGCGCTGAACAAGGCAGCGAAAGCATCCAAGTCGCTCGCCAAGGGCCACGAAGTCAAGGATGAGGAAGCCACCGCTGTGCCTTCGGCGGAGCACGAGGTGCCAACATCGCACGACGATAAAAGTGATGACGCGTACGGTGCTGAAAGCATTGATGTGCCAGCCGATGTTGAGCCTTCGCACTCCACTGCTGCGCCTGTTGAAATCACTATCGAGCAAGCCGGCCTGGATCTCTCCTATTCTGGTCACCTGGATATTAACGCCGAAGGCACCGAAGCTGATGAACCAGAAGCGAGCACTCTGAGCGCCAGCGAGCATGTTGACATTGATTTTGGTGATGGCGCGACTGACCACTTGATTGTTGAGGAGTCGGCCGCGGTGGAAGAAGCGACACACTCTGTATCGGAGATTTATGACACACCCGAAGAGACATATGACGCAATTCGCGACATCGAACTTGTAGACAAATCGATTCCTACCATCCCGGAACCAAGTCTCGACATGGAGTCTGCGGTTACTGTCGCGGGTTCTCCCGAGCATTCCCTTCACGACGACGTTGACGTGCTGTTGGAGACAGAGAAAGGCTTCGACGTTGAGCCGGCGGATCAGGAAGAGCGTGTTGATCAGCAGACTGTCAACGATGACTCGGAGACTATGCACGCACCCATCAGTGACGGCGTACCAGCCGAGTTGATGGATGCCACCGAGTCTGAGGAGGCGACTGTTTATCACACGGCGTCTGAGTCGCTTGACGCCGACGTGGGTATCGATACGACCCCACTTGCCGAGATTGCATCGGACCAAGAGGGAGAAGATGATTCAGAAAGTCCGGTTGAAGTGTCCGTGGCGTCAGTATCGACGGGCGACATCGAACTGACCACTCCCACTGAGACCGTGGACGTCTCGGAGGCTATCGAGGCTGGAGAAGCCTTGGCGCCAGAAGACGACGAGGCAGCGGAGACCAATGAACAGCTTGTTAGCGACCAAGGGTCTAATGGAGACCAAACGGTGTCAGAAGCAATTACGCCGCCTGCGACAGCACCAGAAGGGGAAGCGACGCCTGCCGACGATGGCCACGCGGATGAGGATCTCAGCTTCCTCGAGGATGTGGACGGGCTGGACCCGCTCGAGCTCTTGGATCTCGCCGACATGGCCGCCGCGGAGCTCCACAGCATCAACTAATCGTTGTAAACTATGCAACAGACCAACAGGGACGTGTACCTAGTGCAGAAAGCACATGTAAATCAATAGACACACCATTGCTAAGACTCGAATCGTCTAGTCCCTTGAGGGGAGGAGCGAAGCTTAATGCTGGTGCAACATACATATATTTTTACTGTGTGGCGTGTGTGTTGAAAAGAGCCGAAAGCACTTACTGCCCATACAACCACGTGACTGGGACTGAGTACCGAGCGCCCACTGGACTCGCGGTGACTGGATGGTTGGCTCCTTGTTTAATTAGTGAAAGTGTTAGTGCCGTTCTCGTAGAAGTAGAAGAGCTTGTCCGTAGAAGGCAGCGCCTCCGCCTCCGTCTCGGCACCCGCGTGCACACCCTCGTTCCCAGACACTTCCTCGGCCGTCAGCAGCCGCTTGCCGCCCTCGTGGGCCTCGATGTTCTGCTTCTCGGTGCCCCACTTGTTGATCCACCACTGGATGCGGTGGTCGTTGTTCGAGTCCTTGGT